>FTLJ01000090.1:0-124642 GCA_900155495.1 Porogramme epimiltina | reverse complement strand
GAGGAGACGGGGGATGGGAGGGAGGAAGAGAGGTCGGGCGGAGCGGGGGAGGGGGGGCGGCAGGGGGCTAGGTTGGCATCCGAAGGCGTGAAGCGGTCTCCTTCGCATTTTTGCAGCAGTGCGTCTCCCGAGCTCTGGCCTCCTCCCTCCGCGCCGTCCAACCGTGCCGGCCCAGGTCTGCCGTCTTGCTCCTCGACCACCACCACGATCGCCTCTCTGCGCTGCCAGCCCCCCTCGTCGCCCGGGCCAGCCGCCTCGCCCTCCGTCGCGCTGTGCATCCACCCGGCGTCATCGCCGATTGTTCCCCGCGCGGTGCGGAGGATACCCAGGCCACAGTCTGATCACCTCCAGATTATCCCCCTTGCTCGCGCCCGCGCCACGGCCTTCCATTCTCTCCACACAAATACGCCTGGGGCAGCTGGACTATCCGCGCGTATTTAGCCCTACGTTTACCGACACGCTCCCTACAATCTCGCCGCTTGCGTCCACGCGCGCTCCACGGGAGGCGGTGGGACACCCGGGCGGTCGACGGCATCCGGCTTTGGCCACTGCGGCCCTGCGCTTACTTTCTCCAACCTGGAGGCATGTCCGATACTCATCCATGTCGGACACCGGTATATCCTGTGGCATAGAAGCAAGACCGTGGTCCATAGGCACGTCCACCTTCATATCCGCATATCCGCATATCCGCCTACCCACACCATGTCTTGGCTAGCGCCACGGCCTCCTTATTGGAGTGTCGAGCGACGTTGTGCCATGGCCCAGTGAGCGTTTGGACCCCTCACATCGAAGACTTGTTATCTCCAAGCCGTTACTGCGTGCGCGGGAACTTGTTCCTGCGACAAAAGCCCGTCGACCCGAGGAACGGTCACGTGCACAAATTTATGTCCATGTCCGTAGGCTGACTGGTCAGTGGTGCGTAGTACGTACTCGTTGTCCACCAGGTGCAATAGAGCCAAATCCTCTGGATTTTCACGGTCGTGTTGAGACATCACGCTGTGTTTAGTTGAGTCGGTTATATCATCCCAAGTTGGATTCTAGTCCAAGAGTGATGTGTTCTGCTACTTGCACATAATTATCTACTATATCTCTTGAAGCACTGATGTCTGTCATCTACCTGTCATGTTTCCGTAACCTGATACTTGTACACTAAGCAGAGCAATACAGTGTGTATAGTAGGAGCACAGTTCCATGGCGACAGTCCTCAAAGTAATCCAAAGGACAGGAGGATACATGATACAATCCGTAGATGGTCGTAAGTAGGTGCGCGGACAGGGTGGTAGGTATAGGTCCATACGCAATGTTCGTAAACGAAAAAGACGTGGAACAAATGAGACCCGGCACATGGAAACGACGAAAGTAGAGCAGGCGCACAAGAGCGACCTACAATCTAGGGGCAGACAGGTAGCAGCCTTGCAGGAATCGAGTCAGAAGCGCGGGATGAAGATCATGACACCGGAGTCACCGCGCCGCACCGCACCGGACTGCTTCATCTCCTGCTTCCTTGCGGCGGTGACCTCCCTGTGCTGCTTCCCTGAACCTGCTTACCCTTGGCCGCAGAGGATGCTTGGCCCGGCTCGGGCGTGCTCTGCGCCGACCGATCGCCCCTAGAGTCACCGCCCTTGTCCGTTGACCGCCCGAGCAGCCTGCGGAGCTTGCTCTTAGACTGCGCCTTCTCGCGCTGCGCCTCCTTCGCGCCGGCCGCATCCACAGCCACGATCGCCTTCGCCGCGGGCGACATCGTCGACCGTCCCGCGCCTGCCGTCGCGGCCGGCTGAGCCAGGGAGCCCGTGGTTGGCACGCGCGAGTCCGACTGGCTCCGCTGGTGCTTGATGGGCGGGGCCGCGCGTGGCTGACTGGGAGGCCCACTACGTGCCTTGCCGTCGAGGTGGACGAGCACCCAGCCCTCTGAGATCGAGTTCGCGCGCCGCTTTATAGGCGGAGGTTGGCCGTTCTGACTGGCCTGAGTGTGGCTCGGTTGTTGGTGCGCGCTCCCGTTCGCTACGCCGTTCGCCGCTGGGGGCGCTCTGGACACAAGTCCCGCTTGGGGAAACGTCGCCTGCCTCTCCTGCGTGTTTCCGACCCATGCCGCCTCGCTCTTGCGTGCACCCTCGCCATTAACACGGTGCTGCTCGGGCGAGTGTACACGCACGCTCCCCGTGCGCTTGAAGACCTCGTCGTCCTCCTGGCTTGGCTGCTCAGCGATCGTTGGCGGGATCATGCTCGAGCTATGTGGGCTCGTGCTGGTGCTGGCCGTTGTGGGGTAAGCTGTACCATTGCCAGCGACGTCATCGTGCCTCTTGTCTTCCCGTGGAGTGGACATCCACCCCCCGGGGAGAATCGGCCCGCTCGAGCCGTGACGCTCCAGTGGGGGCATGGAAGACGGCTGGGCTGACTGCGGCTCGGTGCGCGTGCCCCCACTCGGTTTACGTTCACGCGGGCCGAGGGGCATAACGCGTGGTGGAGAGGAAGACAATGGGGGTTGCGGCTGGGCGTCTCCGTTGGACATAGGCTCCGGGTCCTTGCCTGTCCAGGTGATGGGTATCTCGGTAGACCTCCATCCGGTACTTGAAGAGAAAGCAGAATCTCGGAAGGCACCAGCGAGGAGGACAGGTGCCGAGTCGCGAGGGGCGTCGGTGTCGACCTTGAATTGGTCAGCCCTTCCGCCACCGAAAGGAGGAGATGCGTGAACGTTGGGGGATGATGCCTCTGATGACGGAGTAATGTGCAATATTGGAGGCTGCGTGTAGGGCGAAGATGCAAGAGGTGACGACGCCCGACGCGATCTTGAGTTACTCGAGTTAGTACTCATAGAGCTCGGACGGGCTCCTTCTGACGTAGAATCTGGATATCCTGTTCGATGCATCGGGTCCTGAGAGGACGAGAAAGAGTGGTGTCTGGAGTGCTGGCGTCCAGGTGCAGGGTAGAAGTGAGAGGACGAAGGGGCGGTGGATAGAGGGGGAACGGCCGCCCGATTCCAAGGGTTGAACTCTTGTTGATACACATGTCCAGGCTGCACAGGGCCGATGGTATGGCCCACGTTTGGCGCGTGGGGTTGGTTTCCCTCTCGGGGACGAGTGCCTATTCCGGTCATGTCCACGCTTCCGACCTCGCTGGGTGGATGTCCAGCATCGTTGAGGGAGCTGTCTGACATGAAGGCAAGGGGAATCTGGGGCTTGGGAAACGGCTTCTTCAGCTTGCCATTACTGTTGCCGCCACCGCTCGCGGTGACCTGCTTCAAAGGAGACGACATGTACGGAGATGTCGACCGCGCATGGCTTTGCTGGCCATCCATGACCGCTCTGAAAGACGTCTCGGATCAACACACTTCTCATTCCAATTCAATGAACAAGCAACCTACCCGGGATGTTGTGGCGTTGTTTCTCTCCTCAGCTCCAAGCTAGAAGATGCGGGGCTCGCGGAAAGGGACTCGAGTGGATGCGGCTCTCCCGGGGGACCAATGAAAACCCATAAATCTCGCGTCCGGGACCTGCTCCCGAGGGTCAAGGACGTCAACAGAGTAAAAGAATGTTGGTCAAGGGCAGAAAGCAGCGACAGGATCTGTTGCAGGGAGTCCATAGCGAATGTATTCTCTTGGAACCCTATAATTAAATCCATTGAGAATTGAATCCATACATTACAAGGCACGACAACATACACTTGTACCCCTTCAATTTGTACTCGAACGAACCCCCGACCTTCTTCTCTGAAGAGACCCCCGGTGGCCATGCATTTTTGACAGCTTGGAGAATGGCAGGAGTCAACGCTAACGGAGGTTCTATAACCCTCAGGAGGGACGTTGAGGGAAAAGAGATTGCGAACAACATCGGTCCAGTTTGGGGCAGAGTAGCGGCCGAGCCAGTTGGAACAGCCGGGATGGATGGATTAACGGGACCAGAGGCAGGTCGGGAGAATGCAAGGGCAATGCGATCATCTTGCTCTCGTGCATATTCGACGGTGGAAAGAAACGAGTAGCCGTACTGATATATGACCGTCAGAATGGAAAGAATGAGCTTCTCCGACGCGAGCGTCTTGATGTTAGCCCAGGGCTTGTCCTCGAGCGTAAACTCGAAGAAGTGGTTCGAGGGGCTCTCGCGAAAGGAGTCAATTGGGGCCTGCTGCTCAAAGAGATGGCGCAGCCCGTTGACTACGCTGTTGGGGAAACTGTAAAGTCTGACATGGTTTTGGCCGGCGAGAGTAAGAAGGCCAAAGGTGGAGACTGGTCTCTGCTGGTCGCGGATAAACTCCTTGCGGGGATAGAAGAGAGGGTTGGGGTTGCCGGGGACGGTGAGGGAGGGCTTGAGGACGTTCGGAGTAGGAGAGGCGGGGGGCTGCGCCATGGTAGGAGCATGGATGAGAGTTGCGGTGCGATATCTCGCATGCCCGGTCTTTGAGAGAACAGACTCGACTCCAGAGCGGCGCGCCTCACGTCACTATTCCCAAAACGCACCCCCGCCACGTGCGCCGCGTCGAGCGCCCTGCGGATCCTGCACAGGCGCCCGTCCTCCCAACACGCTCTCTCCAGCCGGGTTCCGCCTGTCTGCCTCCCCGTTCACGGCCACTGGCCTCCTGATCCCTGCCTCTCAATCTGCTGCATACAATACATGTCTTCCTTCGTCCGGAGCTGCTCTCTGCCACGCCCAAGTATGAGCCGTAATCCCTGCTGGAAGTCGAGCACTGCCGGAAGAAAGTCAAGCTCCCCCGGCCCTGGCTCTTAATGTCCGTGCGGCTCCGACACCTAGGGGAACAAACGAACGTGAAGTGTTCATTGGCCATAGACAATGAATAAGGTGGCAATGCTCGTGCGCACGGCACACCAGTCCCGATCGGCTGCTTCTGCTGCGGGGGGAAACTCAGAGAGGTATCTCCAAAGGCATCGCAGACCCCACAGGATCCTCGAAGCCTATGGCGAAATCACGCCCTCGACACCCCCGGCTCTTTATCGTCTCCGGGCGCACCATTATAAGAGAGAGGCTCTGTATAACTGGTGTGTTTCTTCGCCTCCTCGAATGGAACAATGGTGTCTGGCCTTCTCTGGCTTTCCCCAGCGCATGCCTTCACAACATGCAAACTTACTTCACGGGCACCACTTATGACGTGGGTTCACGGTTTACGGGAGCAACTGCGCGGCTACGAAGGGGCGTACCTTTCCGCACAATAGATAGGTAGACGAGTGGGGTGAGAATGACGTGGAACTCCACTTCGCCCTTCTTCGCGCTGGACGTGGGCTCGTGCCTTCAACGGCGTGAAACTTCAGCATAGCAAGGTAGTTTGAGAAACTGGGAGGGCAGGGCAGAAGAAAGACAACATCTCTTTTCTGGCATATGGAATGCTCCAGTCCGTTGCCGCAAATAGTGCGGAGGGAGAGCATCCCGGACCGTGGACGCGCTCGGTCCCGCTTTCCGATGTTTCCGGTGACCCACTCGGCCCTGCGCGGACCGGCGGACCGTGAAGAACATCCCCGAGCGCAAACCTCGGAAGGACTTAAATACTGCCAGCTTCGAGAGCTCACCTGCCTTCTGCCTTCTTCCCTCGTCACTAGCATCCACCGATCGACAACGATTGCTCGCGATGTCGTCCGACTTGAAGAAATTGAACGTCTTGATGTGTACGTACATGCTAGTTAGGATACTGAGACGAATTTGATGAACTGATTCGGTTTCGATGCCGTGTTTACAGGTGGTACTGTAAGAACTCACGTTGCGCTATGATTGGCATCGTTTGTCGCTCAATGCCTCTTCACACGAAGGGAGAGTACACCACTGGGTGGACAGGTGCTGGTGCTTCCAAGTCTGACAAGAAAGTGAGCTACAACACTTGGGCGCTTCCATGCATCTACGTCATAGAAACTCATAATATGCGCACCCCAGATTGGCGTGAGTGTAACATCAAGCAACATACGGTATCAATGCTGAGGTGTGGGCTCTCGGACAGGTGGTCGCTTTGACATGCTTTGATTTGCGGAGACTGGGGAAGGTAACAGCGTTTAATCTGCACTTTTTCAAGTCAAATCCTTACTATTTTTGCAGCTTGGTCATCTTAGCATGGTTGGCGTGAACGGCTCAAAATTCCCTGCCATTCGGACTCACCTCCAAGAAAACATCGGGAATGTGTACAAGGACATGGATACCTCGTAGGCTTTTCCTTGGCCCTTTTGCCGCCACACGACTCACTTTCTCTCTCAGGTTCGATGCTTACCCGGAGGGCGACTCTGTTAACGCAGAAGCTTGTCAGTTGACTGCGGGTCCTTGATCCTTGGCCTTCTGCTTACTTCTTGCACAGACAAGGATGCCATTAACAAGCTATCCCCCGGCGATGCAGTCATTATCTTCACGCCAGATAGTGAGTACAGTTCGGCAAAGGTTACAGTACGCTTACCACTATACCCTCGTGCAGGCACTCATTATCCCATTGCTCTTTACGCAATCGAGCGTGGCCTGCACGTGCTTGTCACGAAGCCTGCAGTCCAGCTTCTGAAGCACCACAGCGAGCTGGTTGCGGCCGCGGCGAAGAAGGGTGTCGTCTGCTTCGTCGAACACCACAAACGGTGAGATCCCATCTATGCGTCGCACGGCACCACGTCTCCCGCACTTACCTATCCCCGTAGCTTCGACCCCGTGTACAGCGACGCCCGGGCCCGCGCAGCCACACTGGGGGAGTTCAACTTCTTCAGCGCATGGATGAGCCAGCCGAAGAGCCAGCTCGAGACCTTCCGTGCATGGGCCGGGAAGGATTCCGATATCAGGTACGCCCCAGGCCCTTCGATTCCCGACGCTCGACGTGCGGTGGCTTCGCCGTACTGACCCCGCGCCTCAAATTAGCTACTACCTTTCCTCGCACCATATCGACATCCACTGCTGGATGATGCAGGGGCGGGCCGTGCCCACGCGCGTCACCGCGAGCGCCGCTGCCGGCATCGCGACCAGCGAACCCTTCAACTGCGTGCCGCAGACCGAAGACACCATCACGCTTCTCGTCGACTGGCAGTCTCTCTCGAGCCAGAAGCACCGAGGCACGGCGGTGTACACCGCATCGTGGACGGCCCCGCTCAAGGCGGGCGTGCACACCGCCCAGCACTTCTATTACATGGCGGAGAAGGTGCGCCGTTGAGGTGCCATTCGTATTCTGCGGTCGTCCGCGGCGCCCCCTGTATATCACTGGGATCACCTCGTGTGCTTACCCCTGATTGCTATTTTGCTTACAGGGTGAGATCAACGTCGACCAGGCCCACCGGGGCTATGACATTGTCAATGATGAGACGGGCAAGGCATGGTACAACCCATTCTAGTGCGTCCCACCGTCCCTCCCTCGCAGCACACACCCGGACTCAATCAATCTCCTTTCTTTCCACTCGCTCATTTCACCTCCCGCCCATTATCCCCCTCCCGCCCACCACAACAAATTGACGGCCTCGGCTGATGGGCGCACCATTATTCCCTGGGCGCGACCCGCCTCGTGCGTGCGTATGCGTGCGCTGTGCACAGCATGAAATACTCGCCCTCGGAGAGCGGGCACTTTGACGGGCAGCGCGGGTACGGCTACATCTCGATCGAGAAGTTCATCGACGCCGCGCGCAGCGTGAACGCGGGCCAGACGGCCGCGGCCGAGTACGACACGCACGGGCTCCCGACGATCGCGAACACCATCCTCACGACGGCGATTCTCAACGCCGGCCGCATCAGCCTGGACGAGAAGCGCCCCGTCGCGATCAAGCAGGCCGAGAACGAGTGGGTCCTCGAGTGAGCGGGCGGGCGAGCGGCCGCTGTGCGGGGTGGGGGCCTGGGGTACTTACTTAGCGGCGAGGTGACACATCTGGGGTCGCGCGCGCTGGATTCGATCTCTGCGGAGGAAATGAATAGTTCGGGGTGGAACACGATCGAGGGAGTGGCGGTTGGCAGTAGCCTGCTGGGAGAACATAATGTCTAGCCTTATGTATGTACGATATCTGAACTTGGAATGGCGCTCGAGTCGCTTCATATGTTCGTCCAAACGCTAACCGTTTCTTATGGTAGTCCAACCCACTCAAAGCCGGCGTGTATGTCAGATGCCTTCTTGGCTAGACAAGTTCAGAGCGCGCGTCATTGGAGTGCCGATATGACGCCATATGAACAGCCGTGTGTTGTGTCCTCGCAATATCCAAGACCAGGGCGAGACATCCTCTTGTTTCAGCGGATCTCTCGACCCCTGTGTTCTCATACCCGTTGCGTAGGTACAGGGCCATGACGAGGCGCAAATGGCGTTCATACCGCGAATTTGTGTGACTTATAATGTCGCTCGCTGACGTTCAGCCAGGAACGCGCAGGAACGCAACATCTTAAAGTACACGATAACACGGCCGTCCAGGGGGGAGGACCCTCCTCCGCCACGGCGGTGGCAACTCCGCCGTGACACGCTCGCTCGGCTATCCAGGATCCTCAGTTAAGCTGCCATGCCCGGCCCCGCAGTGTTTCCTATCGCTCGGCGGAGGCGAGGCCGCTCCACCACAGCGAGGACGCGTGAGCGTCCGGGCGCGCCATGGGCAGCGCATGACTGGTCGGACGACGTGGTGTCGACGTCGATTTCGATGTGATGTTCGCCACCGTCAGACCCGTCGCCGGGGGGTCGCGACGACCATCAGCAGGCCGCAGCACGTTCGCCGCCCCAGGGGGTGGGCCCGGTGGGGGAGCGGGTGCTCCATCAGGCTGCACTCCCGCGACACGCCCGGAGATGCTCCATAGAGGAGAGGCCCAGGGGCGGCGCGGCGAGGGATAGCGAGCTTCCGTCCCGTTCCATGTTCCATCGCGCCATCCGACCCGCCCGTCGTGCGTCCTCCGCAGGCGCGGCCCTCGTGATTCCTGCCGCGGCGAAATAATCGACGCGGCGGTGGTGTGCGCCGCTCATCATTCTCCTTCTCCAGCGCGGCGGCGACGCTGGTGGTTCTCCCCTGCGAGCGCTGGCAATCTAGACGGGCGCGGTCAGAAGGTCCCAAGACGGATCGGATTCGCGCGCGACGGCGCGAAGCAGCAGCAGCACCGCGCGCCGTGCGGCGCAAACCCTGGACGGAGTCGCGTCGACGGGCGATCACGCCCGCGGCTACTTGCTGGATATGGCACCCTCAATGCGCGCGCGAAGGCCCGTCCCGGAGGCATGGAACCCCCCGCACGCAGCGCCAGAACGCACCGGCTCGTCCTCCCTCCTCGGGCCCGACGCCGAGCGCGTACTCCCGTTTCCGCCGCACGCTCCCACCGCCCCGCGGGGCGGCGGGCGTCCGTGCCCCACGCCCCCGGGAGCAGATGTCGCCGCCGCGCTGCGTCCGTCGTCGCCCGAGGACTGCCCCCGCCGGGCCTCGGTGCGCGGTCACCTGGCCGCACTTCGATTCCGCGGGGCAGCGCGAAGGGCGAGGGACGGGGGACGGGCGCGGGCTGTAGCGCGCCCGGCGCGAGTGGCGGTCCGAGCAGAGCAGCGGGCGTGTGGACGCAGCGACGAAAGCCACCGAGAGCCCGAGAGCCCGCGTCCCGTGGCCCGTGGAGGGCGCAGCGCGCGGCGGAGGGGGGTGCCTGGCCGCCCACGGTCGCCCGTCCGCGCAAAGCCGCCGGGCGTTCTGGGAGGGGGGCCGTGGGAGGGGGCGGGGCTGGGGGCGCGCGGCGGTTTACCTCACCACGCCCCTCCCTGGTTACGCAGAACGAACAGAAGGCGCACCGAACGCAGAAGGCCCCCCTCCCGCCCCAACTCCGCGCGCTCGATCGCCGCGTCGAATCACGCGCCCTTGTGCTCGAACGGGCCGCACGCGCTCAAGCGCTCGAGGACGTTCCCCCCTGCCGCCTGCGCAGCGCCCCCGCCCCTCCGTCGTCCCACCGCCGCCCTATCGCGGGCCTGGCCCCGCCCCGCGCATCCCGGAAATACCGTCGGTCAGTCTGGATCGGCGCAGGGACGTCGAGCGATGATAGCGCACCTGCCGGCCCAGCAGCCGATGGCCTCCGCTCCCCTCGCCGACGTCAACGAGAGCGGAGATGACCTGCGCTTCGGTGGCCATCATGTCGGCGTCGGTGTCATGTTGACGCTGCGGCGGCCTCACGCTATTGTGTCGCGTCGGGCGTCCATGCGTACGTGCGAGCGAGCGGGCGGGCGGACGGGTCGCGGCACAGAATAATATAATTTCGATGCACGATTGGCTTGGTAATGTAAACGACAGGAGGGAGTGCGCGAGACAGTGCTGTGAGCGATTGAAGCTCGAGACTACGACAGTGGTGGTGATGGATTGGATGCTGCTGCAACATTGACGAGTGTACGGGGAAGAAGGGTCACTAAACGGGCGGTATGACACAATGCGCAACTGGATCGGGTTTGCAGGGATGGACAACGCGGACGAGGGAAAATGTACAATAAACGTGAAGAATAAGATAGAACGAATTCGGCGGCGACTTAAGTTGGATCGGGGGAAGGGGAGGAAGGACAAGTAACCTCGTCGCGTGGGGAGATCCGGGGTAGTGCGCAGGGAAGGAAAGGCATAGGGTAGGATATGTGTGAACGGATGGGGAAGTGTCCTCACGAGAAGGGAGAGTAGCGCGAGAATGCCGTCGATCGAAGGATACACCGGGGACTGCGCAGGTAGAGCCGTCCTATCGTACACCAGAAGTGCGATACAACGCGGTGCTCCGCGAATTCGAGCCGTCCGATTCGACTTCCTTCTTCTACTCGTATAGGCCACGTCGTCTGGCAAATGAACAGGATGGTCGAGACGATTGCAGGGGAGAAATGAATGCATGGATGATGGAGTCGATGATGTGGTGACTGGAGAATGCGTTGGAGATGCCGATGGACGACGTGTATGAAATGTTGATACATTTTGTGCGACGAAGGACTGCAAGGACGGAGATAGGAAAGCGGGCGGATAGCTTTTTACAACCTATTGCACCGGTGGACGGTGAAGACGACGGTGGGGGGATGGAGAACATCGCGGCGAAGGAGTCGGAGGAAGAGGTCCTATGACACCAAAGCCGGTCGGGGTGACGCCATGTTCAGGTTGTGCAGCGCCTGCCGTTGGTACGCGATGAAGTCGTGTGGTAGGCAGTGCTCAGGAACCTGCTCGATGAGCTGCTTGTTGATAACAGGCTCAAACTTAGGCGAAGGGAGGTTCTCCTTGTCGTCCGACATGTATGAGCTGGAGAACGCGTCGCTCGACAAGATCGGGCTGGTGGGAGTCACCGGCATGTCGTCCGAGAGGTCGGATGCCGTCGTCGACACACTCATGGGAGTGCAGACCTTGGAGGAGTATGCACGCACAGGCGTCATGGGAAGCGAAACGAGAGGTTGACGCTGCCACCTGCCACCTTGAAGGTAAAACTGGAGGACGAACGTCGCAGCCTTCGAGTAGAACGCGTATGAGTACTTCTTGACGAGCGTCTCCGAAAGGTCATTGACGTGCTTCGCCAGCCGGTTGTCCAAGTGGTCCACGATCTCGAGGCACTCTTCGGTCTCTTCGAAGATCCGGCGGCCCTTACCGCAAAGGAAACGCGCGAGAGAAAGGGCACCCAGGGCGATGGCCGATGACGGGTAGGGCACAAACTCGCGGTAGAAAAGCGTGATTTCCATGAGGAATCGCGCGACGTGTTGGACCTTCTGCTCTTCCATGACCGGTCCACAGCAGAGGATGCGAAGCCAGGATTCCGCGGTAGGATGGCCCAGGGTCCACTGGATGGTCGAAAGAACGTGGCCTTCCATTTGGATGAAAGCAGACTCGTCGTAAGTCTCTTGACACATCTGAGCCAACTCGGAAACGGTAGGAACGCGCTCCTTGGCGTCTTCAAACTTCGCGGCGATCCACAAGGCAGCACAGCCGACGAGCTGGTAGTGCTTCACGTAAACGACGCGCTTGGACACGTAGCGGTCGATGATGTTCAGCGTGAGGTAGAGTGTTTCTGGGCGGAGGCGGAACATGAAGTGCAGTTCAACGAGGAAATCCACCAGACACGGGCGCATATGCCACCGAATCTCGGGCTGTTGGTCCATCGACGACAGAGAGCACATAGTCATTCGCTGAGGGGAATGCAAGTCAGCCAGTCGACTCATATCTGCAATGGGCGCCAAAACCCACCTCCATCTCGTGCATGTATGCGCGAATCTCCTCGTGGTACTCTTCTTCGAGGTAGATCCCCTCTCGCCTAAGCGCGCTAATCTGCGCGAGTCGGTGGCGTTGCGCAAGCATTTCTGCTTTCGCGGCTCGGGGAGTCTTGCGAACAACGGAGTGTGGGGGATAGAGGGGGGATTGTCGCCGCGACGACTTCGAGACGCCGTAAGGAGACGGCTTCTTCTTGGGGTAGGCGGAAGGCCTAGCGCGGGTTGAGTTCGAGACGTCCTTCATCTCTGCTGTAGGAGAACCGGTGGTGGAAGAGGCGGATGTTATGGATACGCTGGATATGGAAGGAAATGGGTGAGAGGTGGTATCGACAAAAGAAGGCGGAGAGGACATCATTAAACCACGATCCGGAGCAAAAAGTCGCACTAGCGAGATGTACAGTAGATTCAGGAACTCGTACTGAGTCCGTATCTCAATAGTATACCACCGTGAGGCCGGGGACGCAAGACCAGCAGCGTAACCAAGAAGTCGACTTTGGCGGGAGAGGGGGGGATGAAGAGACGAGGAAACGAGCAAAACGGCGCATATAAGGGCCGGGGTGAACATGGTCATTTCACGGCGGGGCGCGAAAGACACGCGAGACCACGAAAGCGCGCCCGATCGTCACATTACCGACCACAGACGGAAAACACAGTTTTCAAGGGCAAAACGACGCGGCACAACGCGAAAGAGAGGCGACTAAAGCGAAAACTTACGCGCAGGTGCAAAAAGCATGCAACTGTCCGGGTGATGGGCGAGTTGGGGGTGGTGATTAGGACAGGCGGGGCAGTCGATCGTTGCGGGGGTGGTGCTGGAGAGCGGGAACGTTATAAAGATCGTCAGTGGAATCGTTAAGATTTACAGGGCGGGAAGGGAGGCGGCGGGCGACGTGGGGGACGTTGCAAACGTCTGGAGGGGGCGGGGAGGGGGAGGGGGAGAAAGAGGACGGCCGAATAGAGATATAAGGGACCCGGGGGGCCGGGGCGGGAAATTAGGCGCGGAAAGTTGATGGGAAGGACAATGAGCGACTAGGGCGGACTGAAACGAGGATAACAATCGGATAGTAAGGAGGAGCTAATCCAGATTGTTATCGACCGCGCTCGTCACACAGGATCAGATGCCTCGTGTGCAAGCCTCACTGTCTGTCTCCACCGTCCCCTGCCTTGGCCATGTCATCGCCCCCGCCACTGCGCCCCGCACGAACATTCCATGCTGTCGCCCGTGCGCCCGCCACAAGCGCAACAACGCTGGCACCCCCGGCACGCAGCGGAATGCAGACCAGCACGGGCGGGGGATAGCGCAGCGCGGCCGGCGCCTGGCCCAGCCCCGCTCCCCGTCACGAGAGCGCGCGCGCACACGGCCCAGGCGTCTCCCCCGATCGCTCCGGCCGGCCGACTTCCCACGGCCCACGTTCCACAGCGCCGCCGCACCCAAAGATGGCAGGCGATATTGACGACGCTCACCTTCGATCGCAAATCCCTCTTCACTCGCCTGAACTCTTGTTGTCTATCGATCTCCGCAAAATCGACCCGCCGCGATTCGACCAGTGGGGGAGCCTGTAAAATCTGCCGCACGCAGGTCCCTGTCAGCCTTCACCCGATCACCGACCCGCCCCCGCTGGCACAAGACTCCGAGCACTCACAGCGACGATGCCGTCTTCAGCTTTCTTGCGTGCGAGCCGAGTCGACGGTGGGAGGGGGAGGGGGGGATCCAAGGAAATTAGGTGCCGACCTTATTCAATTAAATCTTTTCTTGCTGTGCGATACTGGCCGAATGCGACCGAGACGAAGGAGCGACTGGGTTGGTAAACGAGAGACTTCGGGCGAGCTTGCCGTCTTCTATGAGCAGGGGGCCGCCACAACGAGGTAGTCCACGACGAGAGGACACCACGACCTGGGTCGAGCCGGAGATGGGGAGGGGGAAGGAGGGGGGATGGGGGGCGAGTGAGAAGCTGGGTCCAAAGAAGGAGCCTGTCTGCACTCGTGCGGCGATTACCAGCGGAAGCCGCCTGGAGGAAGCTCGCTGGTGCGCGGAGAAGGGGGAGGGCGAGGAAAGGAGCTACGTGTGCTGTCGACGACCGAGTACTTAGAGGTGGTGGTGCCGGTGCAACGTAGCTGGCGGACAGGTCAATCACAACGCACAAAAGGCGTGCCCCGCTTAGATTTCTTTGCGCGCCGACTCTAATCTACAGAGTTCTTCGGACCCTTTGCCAATTCACCCATTTCTGGCTGCGAGCTGCGCGAACTCGAACACGTTGTCTGCCTGCAGGCAGCACCCGCTACCACATCCGGCTCATATCTTATGATTTAGGTAAGCCGCTGCTTCCTCCGTCCGACAGCTCCGCGCGCCGAGGAACGATCCCACATTCTGTGGGCCGTTGAAGTAATCCCGTTACTTACCGGGGACATGCAGGCGTATTGTATGACTCTCTCGCCTCCTTGTTTTACGCATTCCAGGCTCCCCGACGCAGGCGACCGCGTCCCAGAGGCGAGACCGGATAGCGCGGACTAGTCCCTGGTGGCATCATCATCACTCGGGAAGATCAAGTACGCACGCTTGGCCTTTCGCGATCTGAACAGTGCGATGGCCCGGTCCTACAAGGGGTCCCGCGGATGTAAGGAGCTTGCGGCTTACCGGTTGCGAATGTAAGAGATGACCTGCCACCGCGCCCCGCGGCATCGAGAATAACTCAAGACGCCTAGTGATATTACAGGCATCATTTCAAGACAGGATGTCTTCTCTTCACGCCGTGCACACCGCACCCAGGACCCGGATTCCCATCACTCCCCTTATCGAATCAATCATGGCGCTCGCGCTCGCTGGGCACCGACAGCACTGTACGCCGTGCGTATGTACACCACTGCGCGTATGGTACTTGACGTACTCCTGACGTTGGGCAAAGCAAATGAGAGCGCCCGCGCTGACAGTGTACATTTCTTCTGATCCTGCCTGCCAGCTCTCCAGCAGCCCAGTTCGTCATCGCGCTCTGTGGCGGAGTCGGGGACTCCTCCGCCCGCGCCACGAGGCGTCCCCGACCATCTCGGGAACTGTCGCGCTGTCGGGCAACGTGCCCTACCCGCTATCACCATCCTATATTACCACCCCGCATCCCTGCGTCGCAGCTAGCCCGCCACCGGCGGCCCCATTCCTGGCTGCCAACATTCGTGCGCCACGACATGAGCCCTCTGATGCTGTCCCGGGGGGCCTCGCCGCGGCGCCTCGCGCTGCACAGGAAGTGCGCACGACGAACATTCCGGATTGCGGCTCGACCGTAGGACACCGCATTCAATACAACGGCTTACTTAGCTCTTCCTTAGCCTAGACTGGGGCACCTAGGACCCCGTCGTTCTCCGACCGCCGTACGTTGTCTGCTCCGCGTCGCCATCGTTTGGAACCCTTCCGACGAGCAGAAATCGACGCGAAGGCCCGTCGGGCGCGCTCGCAGGGTCCGCCCGAAGGAGTGCGGGAGGCAATTGGCAATCCCCCTGTGAGGCCGCACCCCGAGAATGGCAGCGCCCTGGACGCGGACGTCTGTGCGGGCACCCAGCGGACGGCGTACGTACGACGCGCCACCAGAGAACTGCAGCTCGGCGCGCACGGCGACGGGGGACGTCCATCAGGGGCTTCTAGCTCGTTCGCGCTGCTAACGCGGGGTTCATTTGCACGCACGCCCCGCCGTCGCGCAGCTTCCCTGGCCCGGCGTTGTTGTTGGAAGTCGGGCCTGGTCTTGTGCACGCCCGCGCAGTCGTTCTTCAATGATGCGCGGCTGATAGCGGCGCATTCTGTGCAGCGTTCGCAAGTACTGCCCCCGCGGAAGGACGAGCTTATTCTATTTAAGCCCTGCGCCCGTCCCACATGCTCCCACTTCGTCTACTTGGACGTGGCGTGGTGGACAGTCTTGTCGCTCCCGCGCCTTCCGTCCGCCTCTGTATGTAAAGCTTCATCTCCAGAAAGCTTCGCGCGCCGATGTACATTCCTGTGCACGCGCCGTACCGCAACTGCGCGCGCCCCGAACTCTACACGCGAGAGTAGCCGGCTGACTGAGTCCGAATCGGCTGGGGGATGGGTCCAATTGCTTGATCGCCAGGAGGTCAGGCTGCTTCGGTGCACGATGTCAGCTTGGTCCCCCTCCCTCAGAGTCCGGTGAGGGGCAGCGTTACCCGCACCAAGCCCGGCCGGACTCACGCCTCCGCGCGAAAGCGCACCGCTGGCCGCGATCAGAGGCCTTCCTCTCGCACGACGGTCGTACGTTACACGCTTGACTGGGAGTCCCACTTCTATTACTCCCAGCGCCTCCTGGCCGGCTTCCTGGACAAATGTAACGCGGCCATTGGATGGCGTTGTGTGTGGACGGTGAGAAACGGACAATATAACAAGCTTTACGCCAGCGTGGGCACCGTCGGCCGTATCAGATAAGTGCGCCTTTCGAGGCCCTATCTCCATTCCCGACTGGCATGTACGGCTATGCGGGCTGGGTGCATGTGCAGCAGCACTCGCACCCGCGAAAGGCAGCACCAAAGCCTTGTCTTCTCGCGGCCATGAATCCGGCCCGGCCTGCTGACAAACTCTGCCCTTCCCACGTCACCCGCAAGCGGGGGGCCCTCTTACCCTTTTAGCTCGACCCCGGATCCCCGGATCAGATCTCAATGGCGAGATTCTCGGGAGCGGACTACGGGCGACATAGCAAATCCTTGCTTCTCGGACCAGAGTCGGCTGCCTGCCGTGCTGGCTGCACGTTGAGGCCACTGTGTACACAGCAGCACACCACCTATGCCTGCACCTCATGCCTTGTGATATCTTCCGAACACCAGCTGCAAGGGGTATGTTCCAGGCAGGATCAGGCAAGACGGTGGATCTGCGGGGAGCCCCATCGGGTAAAGATCGGGCGGCATGATCAGGCACAAAGCCGAACCGGCAGCCCTGGCCAGAACATGCCCTTTCTGGTCAACATGACGTCACATAACGCATTTGAGCACGATATCAACGCTCGTCGAACACAAGTACCGGTCGGCCACATGCAAGGGCCTGGTTGGAACTATCGCACACGGACCGCAATTTCTAGAGACCGACGCTCGCACATCGCTAAAGCACAGGTACAGATGACACCGGACTTTTTTTTTGGTGTGGACATGATACCTTGTGTGACTCCACAACACCGTCCGGTCAACTAATGTCCTACATTGCGTACCTCCTGCTGCAAATCAGGCTGTCGCAAGAATAGGGACGTCGGGGATGCGCGTAAGCTGACGTGCGTGGTGAAATCCTTCCAATTGCCGTCTCTGAAAGGCGGTGGGCAGCACGTGTATGCAGTAGTCTCGTGGGCAGGGAACCTCACCCATGTGTACCACTCAAGTGGACATGGTGGCCTTAGATCCGTGATATGCAAAGCCAATTTGAGCGCCGCACCGGTATATCGGCAGTTTTCAGTCACTGGTATTTGTTGCCAGTCGAGTGGACTAGGGGGCACGTGAAAGGTGTCCGACCGGGCGCAGTCACGTATGTAGCCCATATACGTGGGTGTCAAAATTAGGTACAGACGATCGCTAACCGTAGAGACGTGAGGGGGTAAAGAAAAAGTAGGAAAAGAATATGAACGAATGGACATGCAGATACACGAAATAAAGGAGAGGAGAGGGGATGATATAGCCCGTACAATTCAGGATCGCCGCACGGGGAGTACGCCCAAGCCATTGAGGTCCAGTCCAGTCTGCGGCCGCTCCCGCTACTCGCTATTTACTCTCTATGACCACTCATCAAGAGCGTCATCAGTTCATGCGTCGCCTGCGCGTTCGCGCCGGGAATGCCCTGCTGTTGTAGGTGCGACTGCATCACGTGCTGCATCATGTGCGGCGGGATGTGCTGCTGCTGTTGCTGCTGCTGCTGGCGCATGGCGACGTGCGGCAATTGCCCGCTTGGGCCACCGTGTTGAGGTCCAAAACCGGGCCCGCCACTGCGCATGCCGCCGCCGCCGCCACCACCGCCGAGGGTGCCCTGTGTGAGGCCGAGGAGTTGCGCCTGGTTCGCCGCGCGGAGGTCGAGGGTGTTCGGGCCCAGCCCGCCGCCCATCGCACCGAGGTTCTGAGGGCCGGGAGGGCCGCGCAGGGGTTGATTCCCATTGAAGCCGATCCCGCCCTGATGGAACGTGTTGTAGACCTGCTGAGCGGGTGTTGCGCCGTGGAGACCACCGCCGGGGAGACCGACGCCCGTGCCGAGATACTGGGAGGGGTCGTGCGGGGGGCGCCCGCCAAGGTTAGCAAGCCCTGGCGGGAGGCGCTGCGAAGGGGCCTGGAGAGGGTTCTGTGCGGATATAGGTGACGCGCCGCGGAACTGCCCCTGTTGCATGGGAAGATTGCCATTACGGAGCATTCCGGGCTGTTGAGAGTACATGGAGGGCATAGGTGCGTTGTACATTTGCTCCATATTCCGCTGTTGGGTGAGACGTTGGACGTTGAAATGGAGGGGGTCGTCGATCTGCTCATTGAAGAGGACACTGCCGGACTCGCGGCTGCGAGAACGTGGTGGAGCGGGACGAAGACCGGGGACAAGTCCATCCGGCACGAAATTCCTGTCGTCCAGGCGGCTATCGTATAGGGACTCCAATCGACTCTGCGCAAGTTGTTGTTGGTGAAGCTGTTGCTGCTGCTGTTGCTGCTGCAAAAGCTGCAACTCAAGAGCAGATTGGGAGAATTGTCCACCCCCTGGCGGCATGCGACCTGACGGGGGAATTTGTGGTGAACCGCGGTGGCTCTGAGAACGTCCTTAGCTTAGAAGCGAACCGTAGTATGAGAAAGAGTCACGCACCTGGGCGGAGCTTTGTAGCATAGCGAAGATATCTTCCATGGTCCTCTCTCCCCGGGGGATGCTCATGCCACCGAGGGAGATAGACTCCTGGCGCTGGTTGGGGTGTGCCATCGTAGGAGGAATTGCTGGCCCCTGTTGACCAAGACGTGGGCCTGCTATGTGGGCCTCCCTCGTCTTCGGATCGAAGAATTTCGCAAAACGGCTGCCTTTGCTCACGGCGTAGTTAGCACCTCCTGGAATGTTGTTCACAGAGGGATCCAGGGACCCGCTGGGAGGGAAACCGCCAGGCTGAGGTCCGCCTATGTCAACGAACGGTAAGCCAGCTTCGCCGGGGCGCCCGAGAATTGCACGTTCGGCTGCAGAAGAGCCGGAGGTCCTTCGGAGGCCTTCATGCATCGGCCCCAAGTGCATACTTTCTCGCAAATCTTCTAGCGGTAGGTTTGGTTGAGACCCATTGCTAAGAGGGGAGAAACTCCTGATTCCGCGAGAATCAGAGGGAGGAATCCTGGCACCGCCAAACTGTGCGTCGTTGGGTATTGTCTCCGAAAGGTGGATGGGAATGCCCGATGCCCCAGGTGGTACGGCGTGTGCAGGGGGGGCTGCAATACCGGGTGGTGGGAGTTGATGCATACCAGCACCAGGAGGACCAGCACTTCCGGAAGGGATACGTGACTTAAGAGCGAGGACGCGAGAACCGGGTGGGGGATTGAAGGTGTTGGTAGAAGGACTAGGAACGGACAGATCAATTGAGTTCATGGTGGCAATATTCGAAGGCGAGGGTGAAATCCCGGGAGGGTTCTGGCTCATTCGAGGACCTACAACCCTAGACGTCTCCAGAGATCGATCAAGTGATGGACTTGAAGTTTCCGAGAGGTGGGATGATTCGGGGGCGCCAGGAGGTGTGGTTCCTAGCACGTTCGGTGAAGCTGCGTGAAGAGACATCATGTCGAGGGAAGGTTGAGGTCTCTCGTTCTCTTGCCCGTGAGTGAGTACGGATTTTGAGGTGTCCGTCGCGCGTTGCCCAATAATGGCAGGAACTAAGGAGACATGTAGGATCTGCTGTAACGTTGGATAAGAAATAGCGCGTACCTGTGGGCGTATCACTCTTTTGGCTCTGGACCGATGGACTGGCTGAAAGTCCCGGAGGGCCGGAGTCCATGGAGGCATGGTTCGAGAGGCCGTTCTGAACCCTTTCGCCTTCTTTCTTCTCCGCCTCGCGTTTCATCATCATCTTGAAGAGCTGGATTTCGTCCATGGGCGTTTCCGAATTGGGAGATGGCGCGGCCGAGGCAGGTTTGTCAGAAGTACCATTCGTGTCGGCAGCTTTGCCGCCGTCCGCATGGGTTTCGCCCTTCTCCTTGCGCTCCTTCTCCTTCATGCCTTTCTTCCACGCCTGGATACCGTCTAGTTCTCCGTCGGCGCCCTTGCCACCTAAGATACCTCCTCCAGTCGTTGTGGGGATATACGTCTCCATCCAGGCGGGCTCAGCCTCACGGTCTTTATCACGATCTCGCCTGTCATCTCTATCTTTTGCATCGTCTCCACCCAGTCGTCTGTCACGGCCCCCACGGCGGTTTCGGGCATCACGATCGTCACCAGCAGAAGGGCGCTCCCGGTCTCGGTCTTCGAAACGGTTCCAGTCTCTATCCCGCTCTCGTTCGCGTCCTTCCCGTTCACGTCGTGCGGCCATCCGTTCGTCCCGTCGACCGTCATCTCTCCACCTTCGAGGGTCGTCCTCGACATCGCGGTCCAAATCGCGATCCCTGGGACGGCGGCCGTAGTCGTATTGATCGCGGTCGCGGTCGCGATCGTACCCATCGTCCCAGTCGCGTCGCCTATAATCGTCACGGTCGCGGCGGCTGCTGTCATCCTTGTCTCTTCGTTCGTCACGGTCGCCATCGCCTCGACGGTCCCGAGGGCGGTCGCGGTCTTCACGATCGCGGTCGCGGTCGCGTCGGGTAGTTGAGGGCTCCCTCCTAGACCTGGAGGTTTCACGAGCCCGCGAGCGGGGTCGGTCACGAGTGTCGCGATCTCGACGGGAGTCAGTTCCTAGAGAGGGCTTCAGTTAATACGAGGGTGGCGGCACTCATGCCACTCACGGTCATCTCTTGCTGCTTTATTAGGTTCCGCACCTGTTTACTACGTCAGCTGAGAACATGTAAAACCATTTTCCCTGCGTACCTCTTCGCCAGTCGTCGCTACTTTCACCAGGCTTTCTCTTCGTTGGCTCTCTGCCCTCCCCGCGGCGCCCCGTCCCCTGAGTTTGGCCGAGCCTTGTAGAAGATGTCCCAGAGAGGTGAGGTGCAGCATCGCGTTCTTTGTTGCGGAGATTAGAAGCGGACGAAAGAGCAAGTCGGTCACGATCATATTTGTCGGACAGCTGCGTTGCAGAGATGGGTCTCGTGCACAGAGAGCACAAATTAGACACTCACATTTCTCAATCGCTCTTGTCCTTCGCGGTCGCGTAGGTCCCGCTCCCTTTCACGGTCAATATCCTTGTCACTTGTTCTATCGGCTGTACGGATGGATTGATGCCGGAAATTACCCATTTGCGAGGGTTGGGAGAGGCCGGAGCGGAAAGAAGGCCGCGTGGAGTCTACAGGAGGAATGAAATACATAGACGAACTTATGCACCTCAGTGAAACACACATACCACCATCGTCCGCGTCTCTGCGGAAACTAGAAAAATAATTCATGAGACGGGCATGCATTGGTATATTGACAGGGCTGCTGGTGCTGCTCACCGGCGATCTCTGGTACTGGTTGTAGCAGACGAGTCCGATTCTTTCTTACTTCCGACCTGCTCGTTCCAATCACTGGGCGTGGCGTGTTACTGCGAAGAAAGTTGGTCGTTGAAATGTCCACGTACCCAAACCAGTCTTTCAAGACAGGCATTTCCGTTGGAACCGCAACTATAGAGGACTTGGAGAGATGAAGGAGCTCATGGCGAGTGTATACGTGAAGAGGGCGAGGAAGGGCCTCTCCAGTTTTCTTGTTGACGTCTGCCGCGGCCGAGTCTTGCAAGGAGACCGTGGCCATAGCGGCAGCGACATCTTCAACAGTAGTGGGAGAGGCTTCTGTATGCTGGGAGTTGGATTTCGGTGGAGACAGGTCGACGTCCTGGGAAGTCATGCCGGGAAGAGAGCGGGGTGAAGATGAGGAGAATCTGCAGTAGAGGAGCAGGCGAGTTTGACCTTTTCCGTGTCAGCGCGGGTCTACGCGAAGGCACGCGCCAAGCGCCCGCATCTGTCGGTCTCCATCTTTGGTTTCACCTTCGGTCATAATCTTTGCCTCTTCTGCCCCCAACTCTGCTTGCTTGCCTTTCGTCTATTTGGCCTGTTACGCGCATTCCGGCGCCGAGATGCAGCAACTTACTCTTAAGCACTTCATTCTGAAACAGCGTGCACTCAATCTCTATCGCCAGGCTATACGCGCGACAAGATGTACTTGTTGTCCTCCTGCCTCCTCTCACTTACTACACGCTCATGCAATATCTAGCGATCCCAGACAGAACTACTAGAGCGGAGACGGTAACGTGGATTAGGGCTGAATTCGAGCGCAATAGATATCTTCATGATGTGGTATGTAGTTGTTCTCTTGCACTTGGCGTGAGCTCAAGGTGGTCTATGCCTTTCAGGTATCAATCGAGGATAAAATATCTTCTGGCCGGAGAGAATTGAAGCAGCTCTTCCCTGGCGGATACTTTCTCGTTTCTTAACTACAAAACCATTATTTCATGACGCGTTCGTTGTCCCCTGCGCAGTTCGCTGACAGACATGAACACGCACTGGTATTTCGTCCAAATGTTCGTTCATGTGTATGGTATACGGGATTTCCTCCGAAGTCCCTGAATTCGATACCAGGGGGATAGGTATTTTTCTCGCGTGGCAGATGCGAGAAATTCCCAGACCTTATATGGTTTTTGACTATCGGAATCATAGGGCCGCTCGAAAATGCTGCGGTAGTGAACGTGTTATAAAGGCGTCATCGCCAGAACAGCACTCAAACTGCTGGTATCTCGGGACCTGTTTCGTTCGCCTGCTTCCTTGCGCTGCGAAAAAGGTAGTCTTCATACGATGTACTGTATGTGCATATTACTCGACTTATGGCGCTGACTCTGAACCTTGATTTTTGATACCAGTGTTACTGCGGTATGGCTTCTTATCCACACGCGAGTGCTGCACAAACCTTATACACCCCCGAGTATATAGTCTGTAGACCGTCTGTAGCTCCCCCGGCTTCAGCCCCTCAATACCTCATCGCGGACCTCCCCGAACCCCCCTCGACGTGACAATATAACACAATGGAAGTCTATATGACCAATATCCCCGTTTCTACCACCAAGAATCGACTGATCCTCGAGCTCGCAAATATCCTCCATGGTCCCACCTTTCGGAGTCCTTCCGACCCCGTTTTTAACTTCCACGTTTACTTATTCCAGCAGCGGAAGAAGGGCCAGTGGCGAAGTGGTGCGTTGACCCTCCCCACCGAGGAGATCGCCCATCAATTCATTCGGCTTTACGGGCTCCCCAACCCCTCACAATTCCTTTCGATCGGTACCACTCGGGTCGGGTTCAGGCGTAGCAACAAGGCCGCTCGTCCAGAGGTCGTCCGCAATGTTCGCACCTTGCCATTCCATGACCCCAGAGAAGCCCATGCGCGGGATGAACGTAACGCGGAACTGCAAGCCCTCCAAGTCAAAGCTCGTACTATACAATTCGGTTGGGAATGCAGGGACTGGGTTTATTCCGTCGAATGGGAGACACCGTGTCACGGGAGGATTGAATTGGACGTGGATCGAAGGGAGTTTCGTATCAATTTGGAAGAGGGTGGGTTGCTTGGGAACACCCGAATTATAGTCGTCAAGATCAATGAAATCTATTGGATGTCGGCCGACGTCCATGGGGTGCCCAACATATTTTTCTCCCTCAACCACCCTCCCGCATTCGAATTTACGACATCGCTCGGTTCGATTCTTTCCGCGCTCCCTTCAAGTCAGCCACAGGCGGGCCAACGACAACGCTGGACATCCCCTTATGACGACTACGCCCCGCTAGCTCCCTATACGTCTCTTGCCATTCGCTTGGAATGTGAAGCTCCAGAAGATATTCGCAACTTCCGCAAGCTTGCGAAAACAGCAAATGTTCAAGTGCACGACGAGTCCTACCACATCGAACGCCGCGGTTTGTTCGCACAGTCGGTTCGTGAAGACTACCAGGATTGGCTGAGGACCCTGCCATGGACTGTCGCCTTCCAGATTGAAGCGCTCCTACGATCGTGGCTTGTCAACATGTCCGAAATTTTGTCCCTCCGCGAGTCCATCGGCCATCTCATTCGGGACCGCGGACGTGAATACACCGTCTTACTGTTGCGGGACTTGATCTCCCAGGCAAAGGCCGCCTTCTGGTATGGCGAAGTTCAAGAATATTCAAAGACACCCTCATCGCCTTCGCCTATCTCTATAACGGACCTCTTCGCCCGCGTGTCTTCCACGTTCGTCTTCAAACCGATTGAAGTTGCAAACGACCCCACAGCTCCTTTCCAATGCCTACACATCGCGGTCACGCCAACGACCATGATCTTTGAAGGACCGTTCCCGGAGCGCTCGAATCGTGTCATGCGGACGTACATCAAGAACCAGGATTGTTTTCTCCGAGTTAGTTTTCAGGACGAAAACCGTCTCCAGTATCGCTTTGATCGTGAAGTGGACGGACGTAGTTTCATCAATCGGAGAGTAAAGCAGATTCTACTGGATGGGATCACAATTGCAGGCGCTCACTTCGATTTCCTGGCGTATTCCCAATCAGCCCTCAAAGAACATGCGGTCTGGTTCGTCAAATCTTTCCGTCATGTCGATGCCGACGAATTGGTTAGCTTAGTCGATGCGAGCTCCATTATTGCGAGCCTAGGGACATTCCGCGATCTTGCCTATGACCCCCGTCTCATCCACTGCCCCGCCCGCTATGCTGCTCGCGTATCCCAATCCTTCACCGCAACAGACGCGTCCGTGGAGGTGGAAGTTGGGCAGATCATGCAAGGAGAAGATATTTGGGATGTGTCTAAAACGTACGCATTTACCGACGGTGTAGGGACCATCTCCCCCCAGCTTGCGAAGGAGATTTGGAAGGCCCTGCAGGCGCGCCGGCGTCGTGGCCGCAAGGACAGGTCATACCCGCGAGCATACCAAATTCGCTTTCAGGGGTCCAAGGGCATGGTCAGCGTCGACTACACGCTCACTGGGAGGACCATCCTCCTTCGGCCCTCTATGATCAAGTTCGACGCGCCGGGGTCACAGCTTACCATCGAGGTCGCTCGTGCATTCGACAGGCCGGGCGTGTACTTCCTCAACCGCCCCTTGATCATGCTCCTCGAAGGTCTTGGGGTGCCTTACGAAGTGTTCCAGAAGCTTCAAGACGAGGCTGAGCAAGACGCGAAGACGTCGGTCGAGTCCCTAGAGCGGTCTGCTCGGCTGCTTGAGGGCCATGGACTAGGGGTGTCGTATCGAATGACGTCCACCATGTTGTCTCTACACAAGCTTGGTCTCGGCCCCCTCAACCACGACCCGTTCTGGCGGATAATGATGGACTTTGCTATCAACCACGTCCTCCGAGAGCTCAAGCACCATGCTCGTATTCCCGTCCACGGAAAGGACAGCTGGACTTTGGTTGGTGTAGCCGATGTACATGGATACCTCCGTCATGGAGAAGTCTTCGCATGCGTAGACTCTCCGAACGAATCTGGTCTCATTTACCTAGAGGGCCCCATCCTCATATCCCGCTCTCCGACCATTCATCCCGGCGATGCCCAGGTCGCCCATGCAATAGGAAAGCCCCCAACCGACTCCCCGTTTGCCAAGGAGTCCTTGAGGAACACAGTGGTATTTTCCACCATCGGTAAGTGTGGAGGGTTCTTCCATCAGAACTTAGGAGGGTTATGCTAATCTCATTACCAGGCGGGCGACCATTGCCCTCTTGTTTAGGGGGCGGAGACCTCGACGGTGACGTCTACAATGTGACAACAAGACCGCAACTCATGCCATCACGGACTTACACCCCCGCTTCCTACGCACCTGCACCTAAGAAATATGTGGATCACCCCTGCACAATGGCCGATGTAGCCGAATTTGTGGCAGAGTATATCAGCAGTGACGCGAGTGCTCTTTATTGGTGTCTGTTGTTCCTTTACTGAACAAACCGACACAGACCCTTGGAATCATCGCCATTACTTGGTTGGTTATCGCCGACCAGAGTTCCGATGGTATATTCGACAGTGACTGCATCAAGCTTGCGAACCTTCACAGCAACGCCGTTGACTACCCGAAAAGCGGACAACCTGTCCCTCTCCAAGAGATCCCTAAACGGAGAGGGACACAAAAGCCCGACTGGAATGCTCCAGAGACCCTTCGGAGGGAGAACGACGCGTACTACGAGAGTGTTCGAGCGATCGGAAAACTCTTCCGCTCTATCGACCTCCCGGCTATTGGAGAGGCAAAGCGCGAGGCACGTCGCCAGCGGCGAGGGATGGCAAAGGGCAACACTACTAGCTCAGAGGGGCAGCTCACTGCCCTCATAGAACAGCTCCATAACCACGACCCGTTGGAGAATGACGTTGTTACGGTTGCGATTCAGGGACGTGTGGCCGAATTCATTTCTCCCGATGAATATGACGACAACATCGTGAAGGAGTTGTGGGAGCTTTATTGCTCTTACGTATCCGAACTCCGCACCATCTGTGCGGACCACACTCTCTCCCATGAACGGTCAGCAATGTTGACGGAGGAGGAAGTAGTGGTGAGTTTTCGACCTATATCCATGAATGTGACAGGCCACGGGCGCTGATCTGAAATGCTTGCCGTCGGGGGATACATAGATTGGAACCATAGTGGCGAAGTGCTCCCAGCCCCGCAAACGGAAGGACTACATGTCTCAGATGAGGGAGAGGACGGCCACTCTGGTCGGTAACATCAAAGGAGAGATCACAGGCGACGATGACGTCCCGTTGGAGCTCTCGCTAGAGCGGGCATGGGTTGCATACCGCGTAGCGACGGTGGAGGAGGATGGGTTCGGAGCGCAGAGTTTTGGATGGGTTGCTTTAGGATGTATCTTTGATGCGATCAGGGAGATCGAGGATGAAGAGCGCACTATTCTACGGCAGTGAAAAAGCATAGTGAACACCTCTGCTGTATTGGTCTTTTATTGTTTACGCAGATTCTCGGGGACGACTACGTCTCTCATGATGTACGGAATTTAGTCGTTACTATTGTCCTAAGTACGACATTGTGGTATGCATGGTATTATGAGTCACGACTACTCATATGTGTGACACAATATTGCTAGGGAAGTGGCGATATTTTCAAAGTTGTTCCAGTGCCCCATGCGCTACTCGGAGCTTTGGGTGGAAGCTGTAATTCATCGAGAAGATGGGCGCCATGCGACATTCCAAATAGATATCTGGGCGGCAAATTTCGAGCCCTTCCAGGTTTCGAACACACTGCGGCTGGCACGCTCAGCTTCATCGACCCACCCAATAGTGGTGAGCGCTATCACAAATGCCACCTCGCAGGCTTCCGTCACTCCCCTTTTCGTATTCTTCACAGGCAGCCGTGTCACCTCGTGGACAAGACTCCGCCATGGTGGACGGAGACTAACACGAATTAGTGCTGGCAACCGCCAGTACCTATGCCGCCTCAAATTTAACCCAACTACACTGCAAGACCGAACTAAAATGGCTGGACAATTTGAACCCGATCGGCCGGCCTCCGGATGACTCAACTATGCAGTTGCTATCAGTTGCGCAACTAGACTACGGTACTTCCGTCGAAGCCCCTTTAAAGCAAGGTGCTACGACCGTAGCGCGGGCCTCAGATTTGTGACTGCAGAGCTGGCTACCACAGTGCTATTGCGGTAGAGATCTGCCGCAGACCGGAGCCACCCTCGGCTGCGGTGTTCAGCTAACCCGCCCTCCACAGAACATAAAACGTCGAGGTAAGACCCCCACTCTGATGTTTACTCACGCCCCTCTCACAATCTCGCAGCCTTACCTCCAACCGTTCCACCTCGCACCGGATCCGGCCCTAGTCCGTGGGCACGACGTCGCGGGGACGGTAATATAGAAGTTCGAATCTGCTCCTGTCAGCACATCCGACTATTTCTCTGTCTCGTCTACTCACATTTTATTTGATCTTCACAGATTTCAAGCTCAAGGATGGAGATACATATGTCTCATATCGCGTTCGGTACAGACATATACAAGTTGAAGGAAAGACTAGCAAGTATTCTGCATGCATCTCCCTTTCGCAGCCCTTCAGGGCCACTGTTCAATTTTGACGTGCGCCCCATCCCGCAAAGGAAACAGGGTGCATGGTGGAGCGCTGCCCTAACGTTACCGAACCGCCAAATTGGGGAAAGGCTCCTCGATCTATACGGACCGCCCTCCCCTCGTCACTCCCTCGAGCTTGGATCGACATGGGTACAATTCCAAAGGAGTCGGGGCGAAGTGCGCCGGGACGTATTGGAGCGGGTACGACGACTGCCATACGAGGATCCACAGGTCGCAAAATGCCGAGAAGAGGTTGCCACGGAGCTTCGTGAACTAGGCGAAGTCAAGGTCACCCTTGTCCAGTTTGGTTGGGAATGTCGCGATCATACTTTCTCCTCGGAGTGGGAAACGTCTCCTCACATGGCGACAATATTCCTGGACTCAGAACGTCGGGAGTTCCGCCTCAAAGCCATCAACAGAGCTTCCGATGCAGTTCGTCATCATGCAGTTATCAGGCTGAGTCAAATTGCCTGGCTTTCCGTGTCGCCGACTTCGACACCACATCAGTCCTCGGAGAGGCGCTGTATCCATTTCTCTCTCCACTATCCCCCGATCTTCGAATCCGAGACCTTGCTCAACTACGATAACGGGTTTGGACCTCCCCCCCAGCGACGGCGCGAGCCGGCTTTCCAACCCTCTCATGTTCCGCTAGCGCCATACACAACAATATCTCTACGCCTACAATGTGGAACGAGAGCCGACATTCACACATTCCGCCAACTCCTTCGCCACACCAGCATCTCATCCATCGATTCCCCATCCCCCGTCGAACATCGTGGCCTTTTCTCGGAAACTTGGCGGGATCGGTACGATGCCTGGATCAGGACCATACCTTGGTCTGTCGCATTCCACATCGAAGGGCTTGTCCGTGCATGGCTAGTTAGCTTAGAAGAGGTGCTTTCTCTCCGGTATGACATCGACCGCCTTTTACGGAAGAACGGTCGCGGATACACGGCCGCTCTCTTCCGTGATTTTGCGGCTCAGATGAAACAGCTATGGTGGTACGGAGAAGAAAGTCCCCATTCTGGCGACACACCCCTCAGGCATCCCCAGGCACCTTCCGAAGGCCTCAACATCGTCCGTGATCTGTTCACCCAGATACGCGACCGGTTCGTCTATGACCCAACAATTCCTGCCGGCGCCGACCCTACGGATAGCGCCACTGCCCCCTTCAACTGTATGCGGGTTATAGTAACACCCACAACTATTCACCTCCGTGGGCCCTTTCCCGAACAGTCAAATCGAGTCATGCGCACGTATTACAAGAATCAAGACTGTTTTCTCCGTGTCAGTTTCCAGGACGAGAATAGTCTCCAATACCGCTTCGACCGCGATGTAGACGGACAAAGCCTTATCAGCCGCAGGGTGAAGCAGGTACTCCTCGATGGCATCGCAATCGCAGGAGCTCACTTCGAGTTTCTTGCGTATTCCCAATCCGCCCTCAAAGAGCATGCAGTGTGGTTCGTCAAACCCTTTCGGCATCGCAACAGTCACGGCAACATCGAAATCGTCAATGCGGCCACGATCATAGCGAGTTTAGGAAACTTCCGGGCTCTGCCTTTCGACCCCCGCCTCATGTATTGCCCCGCGCGATACGCTGCAAGAATCTCGCAAGCCTTTACGGCCACAGATGCATCCGTGCCAATCAGCGTGGGTCAAATTATCCACGGCAGGGACATCAAGACCAGGAATGGCAAGCATACCTTCACGGACGGCGTTGGCACCATCTCTCCTCGGCTAGCGAAAGAGATGTGGACCATCCTGCAAACACAACGCGGCCGAGGGGGGACAGGCAGAGCTTATCCGCGCGCATGGCAGATTCGTTTCCAAGGGTCGAAGGGTGTCCTCAGCGTGGATTACACCCTGTCAAGCGCTAGAGCAATTCTCATTCGACCGTCTATGATTAAGTTTTCAGCTCCACAATCTCACACAATCGAGATTGCCCGAGCATTCGATAAACCCGGGAAATTCTACCTCAATCGTCCCCTCATCATGGTCTTGGAATGTCTCGGGGTACCGTACGAGGTATTCAAAGACCTCCAGGCGACGGCCGTTCGCGAAGCTCGCCATGCCACCCGGTCACTCCAGGCGTCTGCGAGGCTACTAGAAGGGCACGGCCTCGGCATGTCCTTCCGCCTGACCTCGACCATGCTGGGTCTATACAAGCTTGGCCTTCATCCTTTGAAGGACAACATCTTCTGGCGCCAGATGATGTCTTTCGCGACCAATCATGTACTGCGAGAGCTCAAGCACCGGGCGCGGATCCCCGTCCCTGGCCTCAATAGCTGGTCCCTCGTTGGCGTTGCCGACGTACACGGCTGTTTAGAGGAACGTGAGGTCTTTGTCTGCGTGGATGCACCAGATGGCAAACGGTATTACCTCGAGGGGGAAGTCCTTGTGACCCGCTCGCCATGCGTCCACCCGGGCGATGTCCAAGTTGCAACTGCCATAGGGCGACCCCCTCCAGGCTCGCCTCTCTTCAAAGAACCGTTACCAAACACGATCGTATTTTCCGTTCGAGGTGTGGGGTTTTGCCTTTGCCTTTAATCATGCAATGTCTTATAATACTGATTGTGAATGTGTAGGTTCCCGACCGATGCCATCCGAGCTTGGGGGCGGGGATCTCGATGGCGACTTATACAACGTCACTGCAGAGCCTACTCTGATTCCTCGGAAGATATATGAACCAGCAACATATGACCCCGCCCCCCGGAAGGAGGTGGACCACGAGAGCACCATGGCCGATGTAGCTGAATTTGTAGCTGATTATATCAGCAACGATGTGAGTTCGTTACAGTTACTTGTAGAAATGTTGTGCGACTCACTTCCCGTAACCGATCAAGACTATTGGAATCATAGCATCGACGTGGATGACCATCGCAGACCAAACCGACGAGGGGGTTTTACACCCATCATGCCTCAAGTTGTCGGAACTTCACAGCCGTGCGGTGGACTATCCGAAGAGTGGCCTGCCCGTCCCATTGCGTGACATCCCTAGGCCCCCATCCAAGATCAAGCCAGACTGGAGCGCGCCCGAGACTGCCCCAGTCGACAGCACCAGATACTACCAGAGCACCCGCGCGATCGGCAGGCTGTTCCGCTCTATCGACCTTCCCGCGATCCGAACAGCACGACGAGCGGTGCATTACCAGCAGCAACATATGGTCGGCGGGGGCTCTGGCACGCATGCGGATGTCTTGAGTGGGTTCATCAGGGCGCGGCCTCGGCAGGTGGACACGATTTGGCCCGCCGTTCGGCAGCGAGTCGCTGAATTCATCAACGCTTCTCGAGCCGCCTACTCAAGCGACGAAGTACTCAGCGTCTGGGACTTGTACAACAGCTACGTCTCCCAGTTGCGCGTCATCTGCACCGAGAACACGATTTTGTATGCACGGGATTCGATGTTGGCTGAAGAAGAGGCAGTGGTAAGCCATCACAATGGCCTAGATAATGGGCTACTGACATCTTGTTTATAGATTGGTACTATCGTCGCACAATGTCCGCTTCGCAGAAAGAGACAAGACGTCATATCTCAACTACGGGAACAAACTTCGACCCTAGTCGGTGCAGTCAGGCGGCAGATCGAGGGCGACGACGACGATCCAGAAATGTCTCTGAGACGTGCTTGGATTGCCTTTATATTGGGGAATAAAGAGAAGGAGGTTTTCGGCGCACGAAGCTTCGTGTGGATCGCCCTCAGCAGCATCTTTGACGCCATCAAAGAAATAGAGGATCATCCCGAGGCTAGGGGGAGAAGGGTGAAATAATAGCTGAGGACTAGTGTGGTATCTGATTGTAACATTTGACGACTCAATCTAGTATGCGCTACTTATTCATATGTTTATGACCTGTATGACGTTCCACCATCCGTATTGATGTATGGCAATATTGTGAATAATAATGCTGGAGGTACGATGAGAGGTGATAGAGCTGTGAATGTCACGGTCGTCCTTTTCAAGAGCAGCCCGAGGCGTACTAAGCTCAAGTTATGAGGGTATGAACCAGGCGACGAATGAGCTTACTGGTCATGTCTGGAGTTGTGGAGCAAACAGCCGCCGGGAATGCAGATTTTGTGAGAACATAGCAAGAACACACATACAGGCGTGGATGTCCAGGAAAGCATTGTACAATATGTGATACATGAAGACGGCGTACAAAGTATTGACGGAGTGTCCTCCCTGTATGGGCTGTCGACAAACCGGAGGAAGAAGCAATGACACTAAGCAGTGTTGCGCAGGACTGTGGGCTGCATGAGAAGCAAAAACTAGGACTAGAAAGAAGGAACTTACCCAGAATAACAGAATCTCCACTGTGAGCAATTGCGGAACATGAATGGTAGTCCAAGGGAGAGAAGAGGCCCACTCACCGGAGGAACATCTTGCTAATGAACCTGTCCTTGTTCACTGGCTTCTTGTTCTTCCCCTTTGGGAGCTCCGTCCACATCTAGACCAGGATCAGCGCGCGATAACACAAGCTCTAAAGAATCGACGCGCCTCCTTCACGTTCTCCAAGACCTACAACATCACGCATCGAATGAATGAGCCTGAGGACATATCAACGAGGACATAGGAACGCACCATGTTGCTATGTCTGTCAAACGCCTTGACACGTGCTAGCAGCTTTTTGTTGTTTCGTAGGGAAATAAGGACTTGCGTATGGTTTCGGACGGCCTGCTGCAAGACGGACAAGGGACCCTGGCTGATTTCATGTTCCTCGAGGGCGCGGAGCTGGGCCTCATCCAGCTCAGACTTAGGGACGTGGACGTATTGACTGTGAAGTCACATAAGCCTAAAGCGCGGTGGAAAGGAGGGGAAGGAGTACAGACCTCATGGTGGACGGGGAACGAGATGCGCGACGCCAGACCAACTCGGACGGCGCGTGTGCCACCAGCAAGCGCCCATGCGAGCCATCGAAAAGTTTGGGAGAGCGCTTCCTGATTGGCCCCCGTTCTCTTCATCCCCTCCGTCCCTCCTCATCTCTCCTCCGTCCCGCGCGTGCCTACTCTGAGCACGCCAAACTCTTCCCAAAACACACAAACATGGGTCGCTTAAAGCAGAAGGGAAAGGCGGGTGCGGCGAAGGCGTATGTCACCCGGTCCTCCGCGATCAAGAAGCTTCAGTGCTCCCTCGCAGACTTTAGGAGGTTATGCATTCTCAAGGGTATGTGCAGTAGTGTTTTACGGCGAAAGACGAATATGCTCAATTCTGCTTCTCAGGCATCTACCCCCGAGAGCCCCGTAGTCGCAAAAAGGCGAATAAGGGGTCTTCTGCGCCCACAAATTTCTACTACGCGAAGGATATTGCGTACCTAGCCCATGAACCTGTGCTCAGGAAACTTCGTGAACACAAAGCCTTTGCGAAGAAACTCGCGCGTGCTCTCGGGAGGGGAGAGTGGAGCAGTGCTAAGAGTCTGGAGGAAAACAAGCCAGTATATCGTTTGGACCATATCATTAAAGAGCGGTACGTCTTTTTCCACTCGTGGCCACAGCTAGCCCCTCAACAGTCGGCGCATACACAGGTATCCTACATTTGTAGATGCCGTTCGGGACATCGACGACGCACTCTGCATGATCTTCCTCTTTGCCTCTCTACCGTCCGACTCCAAGGTTTCGCCCACACTCATTGAGAACTGTGCACGACTGGCTGCAGAGTGGCAGCTGTACGTGATGCACACACATTCCCTCAGGAAGACTTTCCTTTCGATCAAAGGAGTCTACTACCAGGCAGAAGTCTTTGACCAGACTGTCACTTGGCTAGTTCCGTACCAGTTCACCCAGACAGTACGTTTACTCTGTGATCTCTTGAAGCGCCATCTAAAATCCATTCCTATCCAGATTCCGGCTGAGGTCGACGTCCGCGTTATGCTTACCTTCCTGGAGCTGTACCAGACGCTGCTTGGGTTCGTCTTCTTCAAGCTGTACACCGACGCAGGCCTTGTGTATCCTCCACCCTTGGACACCAAGAAGGACGAGGGGGCCGCTGGTGTGGGCGCGTTCAGCCTACAGGAGGCCAAGGATAGCCGACCAGCCACGACGTCTAAGTCGAAGATTGTTGAAGTCGACGGCAAACGGATCTCGAGCAAGGACGTGCGGCAAACCATCAAAAGCATCACTGCATCCTCCGCGGATGACGCGGACGTGCAGATGCCCTCTGTAGATGCCTCCCCAGCAGCCGACGAAGACGAGGAGTTCGTCGAGGACACAACAGAAGAAAACTCGGAAGACGCTCCCTCCGCCCCCGCCCTCACCACCGCCGCCCTCCCCACCCTCAAGACGCTCTCCACTCTCCCCCAGTCCACATCCTCCAAACTCTTCGCGCCCTACACATTCTGGCTCTCGCGCGAGACTTCGCGTCCGATCTTCGAGTTCATCGTGCGCGCGTTCGGTGGCCGAATCGGATGGCCCGCAACCTCCGGGAGCGGCTCGCCGCTTGACGAGGCGGACGAGGCGATCACGCACGTCATCATCGACCGCCCGGTCGTGCAGCGCGAGGGCGAGAGCGAGGCCGACCGCGAGCGCCGCCTGCGCCGCAAGCACGTGCAGCCGCAGTGGGTCGTCGACTGCGTCAACGCGGGCAAGATCTTGCTCGAAGACCTGTACGCGCAGGGGCAGACGCTCCCGCCTCACCTCAGTCCGTTCGGCGAGCGCGCGGACGCGTACGACCCCACCGCAGGTCCTGCCGCCGCGGAGGACGAGGAGATGGAGGGCGAGGAGGAGATCATCGAGGGTGAGGAGGATGAGGAGATTGCCGAGGACGAGGATGAGGATGAGGAGGAGGAGGAGGTGCGGCCTGCTGGGCGTTCCGCGAAGAAGGCGTTGAAGGCCGCCGCTGCCGCCGAAGATGCGGCCGCGCTGCGGGTCGCGGAGCTCGAGGCAGAGGCTGCGGGCGTCGACTTCGGCACGTTCGAGAAGGAGTCGAAGAAGGCGCAGAAGAAGGCGAAGAAGGCGGACGCCCCGAAGGTGGACGAGGCGGAGCAGGATATGAACAAGATGATGATGAGCAACAAACAGAGGAAGCTGTACGAGCGCATGAAGTACGGCGAAAAGAAGCGAGCTACCGAGGTTCGTAGATATTTTCTCCTGTCTCAATACCTTAGACTAATAGTGGTATTCCCGCAGCGGCAACAACTGGAGCAAAAGAAGAGGGCAATCGAAAAAGAGAAGAAGCGGAGGTCGAAGACGTAGTCTCCTCCCTCTATTGCAGTCTCTTGCGCTGGTTTCTCGCGTTTTGTTTGATCGTAGTGTATCATCTCCGTATATCTACATGTTTCGCGCTTTCGCCCGTGATATTCTACACATGAACCCAAAAGAGTGAAGAAGCTATACGTATCACTGCTGGTCATAATGAGGTAAGTATGAGAGATGTTGATACATGAAGAAGGTGGTTTACCTTGTACAAGGATGCCTTCCGTCGTCGATGTAACCCTCTTCCCGATAATCTATAACGGCCACGGCTCATATATCCCCCAGCTCCCAGGCCTCAAGTAGCTCGAGCATTTGCGTCTGGAGGCTAGACAGGCTGAGGTTGGGGTCGATAGCGAAACCTGCTTGCCTTAGTTCGCGCAGTCCGTTCCAAACCCAGTTCTGGCAGTTCCACGCCGGGTCGAGGCGTACGACGGGAATTTGAGAGAGGATCCGCTCAAACTGCTCGAGACCGTCCGCGGGGATACGACCGACGGTGAGAGAGCCGCGCCAGCCGCCGTGTCGGATGGGAACGCTGCGCTCGACTTCATAGCAGAAGGTGTCGATGTTGCCGGCCGCGTTGTACTTGTTCCCCGTCGGACGTTCGTCAGAGCCGGAGACCTTATAGGTGAGGGCCCAGTGGAGGGGCAGGATGTTCCCCTGTGCGTCTTTGCCACGCCACCACTGGGTGACTTGGAGGGGAATCTGGAAATTCGTCCCGGCCATGGTGTACGCGTACGCGTCTGGACGGCATTCGTCTGTGAGCACTGGTAGCTGATGCCGTGATGAGCCACGTACGCCCTGCGGTAACTAGGCTGACTGTGGGGGAAGAGACGAGGTCAGCATTGGACATACGGACACTCAGCATGAATTACGCACGGAATGGAGCAGTCCGGGACGGAGGTGGTAGGAGGACGAGGAGGGTGCGGCTGGACCGTTGAAGGCCGCAACGAGCAGCCGGTCAGCAAAATTTTGCAGAACGCATTGGGAGTGAATTGAAGGGCGTCTGGACGGAGAACAAAGGAGACGGAGCGTGCTCCGATGCGTGTGGCTATCGATGCGGATAAGTCTGGTCTATTCCCCACCGAGGGCTCTCCAAGGCCGCTCCCGAGGCAAAGGCCGCCTTGAAGCGGGGCTGTCGAGGGCTCGGACGCCGACTCCCGAGCCCCGCCCCGGCGGCCCGAGCGACGGCTGCGGACACGTGACGTGGAACACCAAGGCCCCCGAAATAGCAGGCGGTGGTCCCTGAGACGAAATCGCGAACTTGGACGCGACCGAACGACAACGACGGCCCTGTCCCAGTGTCTGCAATCCTGGAGTCCCCCACGCCCTGCCCCGCCTTCCCCCCTCCCTTCTCCACTCCGCGGACGTGGTATGGTCGGCCTCTTTGGCTTTGCCAGCAAGGGCTCTCCCGCGAAAGCTCAGCGTAACGCCGAAGTGTCTCCAACTCCACCCCCACCCTACTCTCAGGACAGTTCCGACCCTGCATTCTTTGCGACAGAGACGACTACGACCACCACTACCCACGTTGTGACGACTACCACCCAGACTACCACTCATTTCTTCTCCCTCCCACTCTGGCGACGTCGCGTTCCCGCCGAATACCCCCACAACCATACTGCTGCCCGGTCCACGGACGAGCTTGGGCTATTTGGCGCCCATCAAGAATACTCCTCCGGTTCCATGCAGACCAGGAATAAGGACCTTCCTCCTACACCTGAGCTCAGTCCCGAACACCTCACACCTTCCTCCCGCTTATCCCCCGACCCCCATTTCAGTCAAGATGGAGACGACCCTCGTCATATTGGACGGAAAGGGCGCAAGTCCGGTGCTCCCTCAGTCGCGTCCTCGCGCGCGTCTTCTCTGCAACCCGTGTCTCGTTCATCATATGCCCCCGGCGAGTCTTCACAACCAACTGTCGCTCTGGCGCGCGCGGCGCTAGGGCTCGGTTTACCCCACGCGTCACCCTCTACCACAGAACTTAACACAGTTTCTTTCCTTCCTCCCCCTTCCCCCATTACATCCGATGGCCGACGTGCAATTCCGCTGGTGCGACATGCGAAGAGTTTCTACAAGGAACCTTCCGTTGCCCAAGAGGATCCCTCCTCGTCTACCCCTCGGGAGCGTAGAAGGACACGAGGTCTTTCATTGGGTCCTTTGAACCTGATGTCGTCCGACGCCAAGGGGAAGCAACGCGAGAGCGATGCTCCCCCGGAGCCCAAACCGTTGACTCGCAAGGGCTCGTTCTGGACTCGGAGAAGAGTCAACTCGCGTCCAGAGAGCGCGGCACCTCCCTCTCCTTTACCGCAACCCTCCCTCCCCGCCTTCCCGCCGATTTCGCCGTTCGTTATCAATACCCCTGTACCATCACCCGGCCTAGCTGTTTCAGTCCAGCCACCAGAGCTGCACCGGCGGCACTCGGAACGAACGCGAAAGCAAAGTCATCGAAAAGAGGACGAGAAGCCACCGCCGGACATGTCGTCGAAGATGTCTACCGCCTCAGTCCATTCGCGACGGCGACGTGGATCTCAGCGACCTCAGACAGCCGACTCAGCCGGTAGCCCACGACTATCGTTCTTCGCAGAATCGCGTCCACTTGCGACTTCTCCCAATTCCTCACCTCTCCCGACCCCACAAGAACGAGCGGTACCTCCATCATACCCCTCCACGCAGGTGGAACAGCAGCAACCCCCACAACGTACTCGCGCGCATACCAACCCTCCCCTCTTGCATCGTCTATCCATTAATCTCTTCGGAAGCTCCTCTCCCAGTGCCCACACGCCGACATCATCCAACTCCCCGAACATCCTGGATGGACATGTGACGTCACCACCCTCCAGTCTGGGGTCGTCCCGTCCGTCGCTCTCGAAGCCCTCTGTTGAGATTCCTAGACCCAGGTCTGACGAAGAGTCTCCAGAGGTGTACCTCCAAAGACTCGTGGAAGCTGTCAGCAAGGCGGAAGTTGCGACCGTTCTGGCTTCTAGGTACGAGAATTGATATATGTCACGGCGGCCGGTGATCTGACCCTCTCGAAGTGCGGACGATTTCCACGCTCGGGCGCTCCGCGCATACATCGAGCGCTTCAACTTTGTCGCGGACCCGGTTGACGTTGCGGTTCGGAAGTTGCTCATGGATGTGGGCCTTCCACGCGAGACTCAGCAAATCGACCGCGTTGTCGAGGCTTTCGCTGCACGTTATGTTCAATGTAATCCTAACTTATTCTCATCCGACGGTGAGTCCATTCTTCGTCTGCACTTCTGGACTCCTCTAATTATATGCGTATTCTACATAGACCATCCATATATCCTAGCATTCAGCCTTATAATGTTGCACACGGACGCATTCAACAAGTCCAATAAACGTAAGATGACGAAGCAAGACTACGTCAAGAACACACGTCTACCTGGCGTAGCCCCTGAAGTTCTCGACGTAAGTCCTTCGTCCGTAATCCCCGAGACTATCCTTTACCCTTGTGCTGGGGATGGTATATTTGAATGTCTTTTTATCTCCGGTGGTCCTTCTCGTAACCTCGGAAGGCTTGCTTCTGATCGGCATCTACGTCCGCCGCGGACTCCGATGGCTCGGGCCCAGATCTATATTCAATCACTAGACTCTTTCCTTATTCAAGCTATTTCCTATGCTACGCTTTCGTTCCTGTTATGAGAATGCTAACACTCATTATTGACAGTGTTTTTATGACAACATTGTCTTTGCGCCATTCATTTTCATCGAGGATCCTCTGGATGTCAACGGGCAGCGTGGCCTGGTCCCTGAAGCCATCTCCCGGCGAATGTCCACCATTGGTGCTTCTTCGCCGGGCGGATTAAACGGCACAGGTTCTACGCTCCTTGGGAAGGGCAACAAGATCGACCCATATTACTTAATCACGCGGGTATGTCCGCCGTTGCTCATTCCGATATACTGGACTGACTGGGTTATTAGAATCTTCTCGATGATCTCCGAGTGGACGTGCATACTCTTATCCCCCCGGAGAGCCCATACTTCTACTTGGGAACGACCGGCCCATGGGACGAGGATGAGCTGCAACGCGCATTCGCCTTGGCGACGACGGTGGAAGTTACTGGGCTGGAGAACCGGTATGCGGCCTCGCCATGGTTTAGCCTTAGCGTTTCTGGCGGCCCCGGACCTATCTTCCAGTCTTCCCTAAGCTCTCTACCCTACACGCCATCACATTTGGGGGCGTCGGTGATCAAGGTGACCAAAGTTGGTCTCTTGCTTCGCAAAGAGGACATCGCGGAGGGTGGCCGCCGCGCCATGAACCGCAAGTGGCGGGAGTGGTGTGTCGTGCTCACGGGCTCCCAGTTGCTGTTCCTCCGGGACGCTTCGTGGACCAGCAACCTGCAATCTCAAAGCGACCCGAAGAACGGACACGCCGTCGTTCCCCAGGCGTTGCTACCGCAGCCGGATGAGATGCTGTCTGTGCGGGATACGGTGGCGGTATACGACAAGTCGTACACCAAGGTGCGCAGCTCTTAACATCTTCTGCTTGGGTCACTGAAATGAACGAACCGCATGGCAGTATTCCCATACGCTGCGTCTCGTCGTCCATGACGGCCGTCAGTACCTCCTCCAGGCTCACAGCGAGGCGGAGATGAACGAGTGGATCGCACGCATCAACTACGCTAGCGCGTTCAAGTCCGCCGGCGTACGGATGCGTTCTCTCGGCATGTCCAACCGCGACATCGAGCTCACCGGGATCGCCGCCGCGGCATCGCACCTGAAAGACGTGAAGCACAACCTCAACAACGGCAGCCGCACTCCCGTGATCCGCACCTGGAACGGGCGATTGTCTGAGGACCTCCCTCGCCCCAATGCGGACCTCGAGGAAGCGGACGCTTCTGCAGAGGATGGTCCTCGGGGACGGCAGGCCTCGGTCGGCTCGGTCGGCTCAGACGTGATGACGCCGCCGTTCGAGAACACCTCACGGTTGTTCAAGGCCACGTTCGACGAGGTCAAAACGGAGCTCGCGACGGGCAAGTGGCGCGCGCAGGAGGATGCGCTGAGCATCCGCTCAGGGCGCAAGCGCGCATACAGCCTCGAATCCGTGTTCGGCTCGCCCGCGCTCCCCACGCTGCCCGCCTCCCCGCCCAGCGCGTCGCGGCTCTCGTCTCGCCCGGAGATCATGCACGCGAAGATCGCGGACATCGAGGCGCGGCTCGCGCGCGCGCGCGCGCAGCTCGACGCGGACCTGCGCCTCGCGCGGAACCTCGCGGCGCTCACGCCGTTCCAGCGCGCGACGCGCGACCGCGTGCAGGCGGCGGCGCAGGCGACCGCGAAGCGCGCGATGCAGGCGCGGCTCGACGTCGAGCGCCTCGTGTGCCACCGCGACGTGCTCGCGGCGGACCTTGCCGCGGAGGAGCGCCACTGGCGCCAGACGAAGCGGCTCGCGCTCCGCGCGGCGACGCAGAAGCTCGCGAGCGAGTGCGAAGAGGAGGAGGCCGCCGCGCAGCGGGAGCGGGAGCGGGAAGAGGAGGCGGCTGCGGCGCGGCGGGCGCAGGGGGGCGGGCGCGTGCCGACGCTGACGCTGTCTGCATATGTAGACGGGGCGTCGGGGTCGGGGTCCGCCCCGTCTGCGGGCTCGTCGCCGATGCCGATCCCGCGTGCGCGCGCACAAGAGTCGTCCGCGGCCGAGTCGTTCCATTCCGCGCTCTCGGGCGGCTCCGCGTGGCACTCGCGGCAGGCGAGCGCGACGGCCATGTTCGGCTCGCCGAAGACGTTCCGCTCGGGCACGGGGTCGACGCCGGGGTCGCCCCCTGGCGCAGCCGCCTCGCCGTCGGGTGCGTCCTCGGCGCGGCAACACCCGCCGCCGCTCGCGACGCAGCCGTCGATGGAGAGCACGGTGAGCACGGACGAGGGCGCGTCGGGCGCGGGGTCCGCGGCGGGGTCGACGTCGCAGCACGAGAAGTTCGCGACCGCGCCCGAGATGCCGGAGGAGCAGGCGGAGGAGTGGCACAAGACGCGCGCGGCGAAGCGCGTGTCGCTCGTGAAGCTGCCCTCGGACCTGCGCATCCCGATCCTGTTCGGGAAGCACGCGCGGGACGAGACCGCGGTGGGCGCGGTCGCGGACGCGTTCACGGAGGAGGCGGTGGCCACGCCGACGTCGACGTCGACCACGTCGCACCACGGCGCGGGCGCGTCGTCGGGCCCCTCGAGCCCGTACACGCGGCAGCCGAACGCCACGGTCACGATGCTGGACATGTGAGACGGCGGGGCGGTTCAAACCGTCTGTCGTCTGGGTCCTCTAGCAGCTCGGGCTATGCGCTGGTGGCGGCTGTGGCTGCGGCTAGGTGCCTGCAGCGGGGTGATGGTACTCTGGAGGTTGTCTTGTTGGTTTCGCGGGCCGAGGGAGGGGGAGGGCCACCGCACACGTCTCGCGTCTTTTTATTTTGCATTCCTGTACGCTTTCGCAGCATTCGTCCTCTCCTCGCATTACACACGTTACACGTTATACGCATCGGATTCAGTTTTTTGTCGCATTCAGCAGCCACACATTTTCTATCATTTCTCTCGGAGTCGTCATCATTATCGTCCGCCTGTTGTTGTTGCATTCTTGTGCGCTCGACGCTCGCGAGATCTGCGCGGGCATCAGACAAGCCGGCGGCCTTCTTCGGAAGGAACAGCGTATGTCGGTAGGAACTCGGACACTTCGTCTTCGCGATAAGCCGAAGACTCCTGACAATGGAGGCCGGGCTGAGTGGATGGATAATTCTTCTAGTCGCTGCGCGTTCGGTGGATATCATTGGGAGGTCGACGACCGCTACACATGCGAGTGTTGGCAGCTCGAGGAAAAACATGCAGCGAGTCGCGGAGTACTCGAAGTGGGATGGTGTGGTGTGGATTCTGGACCCGCGATGGTTGAGTGCGGCCCCGGGAGCCAGAATTGGGCAGGAACGTGGACGAGGCGTTCCCCACGCGGGCAGAGGAAGATGGATCTCGTGGAGAAAGACGAGGCTAGCGGGGAGGCTAGCGTGCGCAGAGCCTACAGGCTCCGCAGGCCAAGGGAGGCGCCCGGTGATCTAGGATCGGCGGCCGTGGAGGCGAGGGGTGCGGGGCCAATGGGGCGGGGGCGGGAGGGCCTGAAAGCAGACGAGACGCGGGGCGTGGGGGAGAAGCGGCCCGAGGGTGCGGCATGGCGGAGATCTGAGATGGGTATCCAAGGGGCCAGCGCCCGGGAGCGCGCGTGGGAGGGCAGCCGATCGCGTTCCGGGACGCGTCTGGCGTACGCGACGCGCTCAGGCGCTCTCCGGGCGACGCCCCACCGCCCGGCCAACGACCCGCGGCCAGGGCACCGTGACCGTCATCCGACTCCCGACGCCCGAGTCGACGGCTGCCCATCGCCCCCTCAGAGCCTTCTGTCTGTTTTCTCGCGCCTCTTCCTCCTCCACGGCGGGCACATGTCCCTCTCCCCGTCTCTCTGACGCCCTTTCCGCTCCCTCTCTCCTTTCTGCCTTCCCATGTACACACCTTGACGTATCCCCAGCCACATATCCCCCATCAGTCTTTTTTCCGCCCCTCTCTCCCCGTAGGCACAGCGCGCGCCTCGCGCGACATACGCGCCAGCCATGTTCCTCTCAAAGTCCAACCGCAAGACCTTCTCCCTCAGCCTCAACCTCTCCTTCTCCAAGTCCTCCAACAACCCCCCTCGGCCCACCGCCGCCGACCCCACCCCGCCACCGCTCCCCCCGAAGGCGCACCCGTCACCATTACCCGAGGGATTTGCCTCGCCCAGGAGCCCGCTTCTCCCAGCTTCCCCGCCTCCCAAACAAGACCAGCCGCTCCTCGCTATCCCCCTCACAGACGGCCTTGACCCGACCGAGAAAATGAAGCTCCTCCGCAAGTCTCGCAAGATCAGCCGCATCCTGGGAGAGGTCCCCATTCCCGTCCCCGTCGACGACCTCGCCTACGCCTACGCCACAGACCTCCGCCCCGGCGCGTTCCTGGACGAGCCCCCAACGTCCGCCTCGACGTCCGCATGCTCCTCGCCCATGAAGTCGCCCCCGGGGATTGACCGCATCGGCTCCCTCAGGCGCAGCGCCACCGTCGCACATAACAGGCTCGCCCAGCAGAGCGAAATCCACCGCGCCCGCTCCCTCGCCTCCCTCCGCCCCTCCCTCAGCATCCCCCGCTCCCCGTTTGCGACCTTCTCGGCAAGGGACGACCTCGCGCTGCGCGAGCGCCTCCCCCCTCTGCCCCCTCCCCTGCCGCCCTCGCCTGTCACCCCGTCGGCAGACTCGCCCACGCGCTTCGGCTTCTCCAGCTCGTCACGCCGCGACTCCACTGCCTCGTCTTCCTCACGGCGAAACTCAATGTCGTCCCTCGGCCCCTTACCATCGGAGCGCACGCCTGAGCAGGTGCAGCGCGCCCGCGCGGCGAAGCTCACCCGCCAGCTCGGCGAGAACGTGCCCCCCGACGTGCTCCTGCGCGCCGCGTCGCCGCTCCCCCGCGCGCGTGCCCCTCTGACCTCGCCCTCGGCAGTCTCCCTCGCGGCGACCTCGCTCGAGCTGCGCAGCGAGCACGCCCTCCCCGCGCCGCCGACACCCGATGAACAGCAACAACAACAGCAGCCCGCGCCGCCCGCGAACGCGAAGCGGCCTCATCGTGATCGCCGCCCGAAGCGGCGACTGAGCTGGGACGTCGCGGCGCGGCGCGACGCGGCCGCGTTTCTCTCCGCGGAGGCGCCGAGGGCGCGCGGGCTCCTTAAGAGGGCCAGCACGTCCCGGCGCAACGCGCTGCGGCCCCAGACCGCGGGCGCGGTGGAGACGCTGCGACGGATGCCGAAGCAGCTCGAAGACTCGGACGCGGAGATGGACGCCGACGACTACGACGAGGAGCTGTGGTCCCCCGCGGAGAAGCAGCGCGCGCTCAACGTGCGGCGCGCGCGCAAGATGGCTCAGGTGCGTCACAGTGGTGGTTCCATCCATCCATCTCTGCTCCCGCGATGGCTTTGTGGGTGCTGATGTGTGGGGGGCGCGGGCGCCGCTGTTTATCTTGATAGCTGTTCGGGAACGACCCGCCGCCGGCGCTGTTCCAGATCACGAACTTTCCGCCGCCCTCCTCCAAGTCGGTGGACGAGACGATGGCCTTGTCCCTCCACATTGCGGCGCACCGGCGGCGGCACTCGCACGCCACCGTCGTCTCGGTCACCCCCGCGGTCCCTAGCACGCCCACCGCCCTCGACGATAGCACCATCGGCAGGCAGAGCTCGCTGAGATTGTCTCCGCTGATTTTCGCGAACCCGACCGTCGAACCGCCTTCCGGAGAAAGCACCCCGTACGCTGGCTCTGACGATGAGGACTACGGTGAGGAGCTCCTGCCGTACCTCAACTCGCCGGGCGAATCTGTGGTGGACGTGCACCCGCCAACACCACTTGCCATCCCCTCATTGCCATCTCTCTACTCCCGTTTGACATCTTCGAGCCAGCAATCACTATCCGCAGGCTCCACGTTCTCCCAGGCGCAGCCCCCATCTAACCACTCCCAGGTCCCACTCTCCCCCGTGCGCTCGAACCAGTCCTACCCACCATTGTCTCCCGCGATGTCCACATTCTCGACGAGCCCCCCGCCGCCCCCACACCGCGGCTCGATCTCCGCTCCCACGTCGCCGCCGCCCCCGCCCGCATCTCCGCTCGCCCCGCTTCCATCGCCCCAGCCGGCGTCGGAGCCCAGCAGCGCCTCCGACGGCACGTTCCGCGCGCGCCGCCTCCGCGCCGCGAAGCTCTCCCGCTTCTTCGGCGTCGGCCTGCAGGACATCACCGGCATGCTCCCCAACCAGGTGCCCCCGCCCTCCGCGTACACCGTCGTGTCGGCGCCGACGTCGCCCGCCCGCGTCCGCGCGTCCCTGCCGCTGCCGCTGCACATACCCCTCCCGACGCCCGTGCCCCCGCCGCCGTCGGTGCCCCCGCCGACGCCCGGGGCCGCGCTGCCCTCGCCCTCGCCGACGCGCACGCGCTGGTCCGAGGGCGCCGACGCTCCTCCGTCCTCCCGGCGCCCGTTCTCGATGTCGGGCGCGAGCGTCGCCGAGTCCGCGGAGAGCCACGCGTCGTCGTCGGCGTCGCGCCCCTCTGCGGCTGGGCGGGGGCGCGCGCGCAAGCGCACGCTGAGCTCGGGGAGCCGCAGCCACAGCCACAGCCGCGGGGCGTACGGCGCGCGCCGCTCGCGCGCGGCGGAGTCTGAGCAGGAGCTGCCGTTGCCGCCACCGCCGCCGCCGGTGCCGTACTCGCCTGCGCCGCACTCGCCCGCGCCGTTCCAGTCGTTCGCGCAACAGCAGGCGCAGCACCAGAAGGAAGAGAGCGAGGCGTCCGCGCCGCCGGAAGGGGGCGCGGGCGCGGGCGAGGGGCCAGGGCCGCGCAGGGACGGGCGCACGTTCTCGACGACGGTCGAGCTGGCGGCGTCCGAGAAGGGCGGGCTGTTCTTCCGCGAGAAGAGCCGCCGGAGGGAGAAGGGGCGGTCGGAGCTGGAGATGCACGCGGCGATCAAACAGCTCAGGAAGATCAAGTAGCGTTTGTCCTGCTGCCGTTGTTGTGCTGCACCCGCTGCTGCTTCTGGCTTCTATGGATTGGGCCCGCGCTGAAACGCTTCGGCATGCGGAGGTGGGGGGTAGGTGGCCCGCTCTGCTTCGCCCTCTCCTGTTTCGTCGCCTTTTTTGCTTGCTTCCTTTACTTTACATTATAGCTTTATGGTGCTGACTTTTCGCATCTTTGCCTCACGACGACTGCGGCCGCTCGCTATCGGCGGCCGCGTTACGAACTATTGCCACACTCCAACTGTCTACTGTGCACGACTGCCACATCGCATGCTACCCACACATACACACATCACGTCCGTTCGCCCCATATCCATACTATAATTATACGCAATCGTTCCTTGCTGCTTTGATTTCCGTATAATATCAGAGACCCTTGCTTTCGACCCTTGCTTACACTGTCGAGTAGTCCTGCTTCATGTCCATAGAATGCAGTGCATTTACGGTTACACGTATCAATATCGATGTTTGTTTGGAAGCTTGCGCCACTGGCGTACGGTGGCAGGTGTGGTGGACTGATGTTGATGGCGCACGCAAACCAACGACACATGCTGGTGCAACTCCAATCATTCCACGGCTACTGTTACATTCCTACAAGGACACAAGTCCACCTGTGCTTCAAACGTTCTACGCTGACTCATTCCATTCTAGAAGTCGTCCAAAACCTGCTGCGAGTGCTGCTTGGCCTCCTCGCTGGTGTTGGGGTTAGAGAGAGCAGCCTGCGAAGAGGCACAGCGTCAGCAAACTTCTGCCATGACAGCCTGTGAGACGGTGCCGACCTTGTGGCCGCGCTCGACCTGGCCGGCGTGAGCTTCGGCACTGTCGACCTCGCCCTTCTCGTACATGTCATCGAGGCGCTGCTTGGCGCGCTCGCGAGCCTCCTCATAGTTGTTGGGGTTGGAGATGGCGCCCTCTGCGGAGAGACGTCAGTGAGTGCGGCACAGACACCCTCAGAAGGCTGCTTACTGAGGCCGCGGGCAACCTTTTAATGTTGTGAGCATGGGTGTGGAAGCCATCAGAGAAGAATGCTCACGTTTCCTGGGTTGGCCATTGTAAGAGAATTTGGTTCTATGAGGTTTGAAGACTGGTGTTGTCGGAGAGCGGGTTGAGTAGATTATGCCAGACAACATGCGGCTTATATATGTACTGGTTACACCCGCTACTACACAAATGAATTCACCCAGTGACCCTCATCGAAGTCGACTGCCTCACAAGAGGCGTCGTCGTGTGACGTCATAGAATCGCGGGAGGTGAGTGGGTGACGTCGCTGACGCCGACGGATCACCGTGTGCCGATCTTCCCACGCAATGTCGAAGGACAGGACGATGGACCGTGGTGTCGGACGGCATCTGTCGTCACTAACGCTAACTACTCCCTCCCCCCTCACCTAAAGTCTAGAGCCTTTCGCATGCTTACATGTACTGTGGATGGTTGGAGCCTGCGCACAGTGGGCTGCTGATGACAACCTTCGTTCCGATCCGCCTACGGCCAGCGAATCATTCCGCCCACGGCCAGTGAATCATCCGGACCGATGCATTGCGAAAACATCTGCAAAGGCAAACAAATGTCGTAGAGATGCCGCATTCCTTGACGTACTACCCACGGGAGCATACACGCACCGACTTCTTGGTCACGCTCACACAACGGGCACCTATCTCAGTGTGCAACCTGCATGAACGATTAGGCCCAGCAGGGGATAACTCCGCCAAATGCTGACCATCCACCATGCGACCCCCTGAAGGCAGGTAGCAGTCCACCAACCTATGCATTTGTTCTTCATGCACAGGTGATGCCTGTGCTCGGTCTTCGGGCATGGTTGAGGAGGATTTATCACGATTCATTTGCCAGTTCTGGACTTCCTGGTCGGGCATAAATGTGATCCGTCTCCAGCGGGATTCTTCCTCCCGCTTGATGCATACATGTTTTTTCTTCTTTGAGGTACAGTATGATCTGTTGACCATTCTGTGACCAAGGTACTCAGCTCCTTGGCCCTGATATCAGCAGCAGGAGAAAATCGGTTACTCGTCGACTCACCATGAGACGATACCCCCCCTCCGGCTATCCTTGGACAGGTACGAACCGGTACATGGATGTAGTTCTTTGGCGCAATCTGGTCTCTGCTTCCTGGGCTCACACTTTATGCAGGCCGGGCATTCAGGCACTGTCGTGGCCTGTTCTCGTCCCAATCCGATGAAGACGAACGTTTTGGTAACACAATGCACTGTATTTCGCGAGGCACGTGTGGTGGCGCTCGCTTGGGCCACGCCAACATTAATTTACACGTTATCAACCCTCGGTCGCGGAGCTTGAAGAGTCGTAATGAAAGCCTGGAGCCCTGATGGTGGCTCAGGCGTATCCGGTGCGTTTTACAGCGGTTCTGTTGCCTTGTCCCACCATCCACCCTGCTGGACTGCTGACCCGCCGGCATGCACGGGAGGTTCTCTCGGAGCATGCAGTGCCCCTTTTGGATAACGCCTTCCAACACGTTCGTCACGGGTAGCGATACTGAACTATTATCATGACAGATCGCCGTCACTCAGCGGCCAGCGCACTACTGCCGTGCCCACAGTTCTCTCATCGCATCTGTCAATTTCCATGTCGTGAACAGGAGTTCGGATTGCTCTATCATCTTCCTATGTGCTTCCAGGCGTTGCTCAAAGGGGAGCTCGGCCTCACGACGATGTTATCACATTGTGCGTTCTCCGCATGTCAGCTCTCCGCGTCGTTTGCCCCTCAATATCGATGTGATGGGAGTCTTACGAAAGCACCCGGTCGTGCAGCGCCCTGCGAGGAGCGGTGCTGAGGGGGAGGCCCGAGGCGGGGTCGCGTGCTAACGCGTTCGGGCAGCCGGAGGGGCGAGCAAGGGCCAGCGAGGGGGTGAACCTGGGTGAACGCATAGGCGCCCCGGCCGGCGCCCCGCGAGGAGCGATCTGTCACTGCTGCCACATCCGAGCGGTTAGGAACGTCTGTCGGACACGCCGTCGATCAGGACAAGCCCTCTATGGCCTTATTCCGCCCTCCGTGTCCTCGCCTTCGCGAGGCTGTTGCTGGTCGGATTGCCATTTCCAGAGTCCGACGTGCAAGGACGGTCGCCAAGCGACTAGAAGTGCCGTAGACGGCCCGATGACAGGGCGCGCGGAGTACAGCCCAGCCAGGAGCCCGTTTAAATCGTGAGCCCCGCTGACTCCCCGTGCTCGTCCCAGCTCTTCCTCTTCGTCTTAAAGGTCCGCCCCCATGCTCGCTCGTGCCTCTGTCTTCCCTGCTGACAGCCCATGTCAGGGTTCCAGTACTCTTCAGTGGCCACTACATCACACGACTACCCTTCAAAGCCCAAGATGTTCTGGTTGCAGCTCGTTCGTATCGCCTTCATGGGTACGTCGACACCGGGACATCTGCGACTGAGCCCCAATACTGACCGAATCCTCTGTAGGCTGGGCAGCTTTCTGCGCCATCCTCTTGCTTGGATTCGGTGCTCACGTTCTCTCGTCCGTTGGGGACCTCGGTCTGCCCTCCTTCGCGTGGGCGGGTCTCGCTGTCGCCACTGCCGTTCTGACCCTCATCTCATTGCCAACGATGTACGTCTATCCGTTGCAGCCTCCCCCCAGAATCACTAGCTCACCAAACTGTTCTATCCCCGCCCTCCGCCTCTAGGGTCGTGATCGACTTCTTGAGAACCGGGGCGTTCACGTCCATGATTGTCGTCGAGATTTCGTGGCTGAGTACGTTCTTCGAGAGCATCTTCGCGTCTTCCCTGAATCTCACACCTCATCTTTGCTGCTCCTCAGGCTTCCTCGGCGTTCTCTTCCTTGCCACGGGCGGTGCTGCCGCGGCCAATGCCGCCGACTTCTGGGTGCAATGCAACGTCTGGTCGCCCGCGGCCGCGCGTTCTCTGTGCAATGAGACATCGGCTGCCGCCGCGTTCGGCTTCCTCGGGTGGCTTCCGCGTGAGTCATCTCCCCGCGCCACTTCCATCGCTCCTGTCTCAACGCCTTTGTTCTCTTCCGCGCAGTCTGGACGTACACCGGCGCGTTGCTCGTGTACCTCATCATGCACGCCCAGCGTGGCAACTACATCTATCAGCGTTCCCTCAAAGAGGCGAACCTCGGCGCGGGCATCCCCCCGCCGGGCCCGAACGCCACGCTCGCCGCCGCCCCCGGCGCTTTCGAGAACAAGCCCTCCTTGGTTGGGTACCCTCCCTCCTCGGTGTCGACCCCTCAGCCCTACCCGCAGGTATGAACGGGGCAGTGACGTCTTGGCTCGGGTGCGCTTCAGATACATTACGAGACTCCCTCTGGGAACGCTTTTTCATGACTCCGGGATGCCTTGTTGTACCTCTACACCTCCGTCGACTATTTTATCAATGAAACAATTCATCTTCTACGTGGTCTCGTGGGATCGCTGGTCCTTCCAGCTCTGAGTCAGGGTAATTGAGTGCTTTCCTCGGCGGGCCATCCGGCCAGCGTCGGGCACTGTCTCATTTCACAAGGTCAGCCACCATTCGCACGTCATGTGCACCTCGTCTTGGCGCGAAATCCACGCCTCAGGAATTGGGATATTAGGTTGCTAGTGTCGGTAAGATACTCGCATATTGGATGTTCAATTCCCCTCCAGCGTTGACGTAGACATAAACCGAATGGCACAGGTATGTGTAATATGTATACAATGGCGACGGTGGTTTGCGTTTGATTCATCTACTACGCCGGCTGTCAATGGCACTTCGCGGATCCATGCAAAGACCATGCGCATGGGGCCTTGGCCTCCAAGTGCTTGTCAGAGCGGACACTCAAACCCATCACTCCTGTCCATTTTTGGGCGCGTTCTCCCCCCCTTAATGTAATCTGGTGTCGGCACAGGGAACCTAGACATTCATCAGACAGATACGATACCCTCAGCTCATTATGTCTATGAAACCACCCCAATTTAACCTATGAGAACGCCCGCTATATACGTAAGCCATTCGTAGCTTACCGCCAATGATTTACGCGTCGTCCGTAGGTTATGCGGCCTTGGTGAGTTCTGTCACAGCCAAGAGATTTTGGGCTGCGCTGTGACTACTACTCTCCGCAGCGCAGAGGCTGTCCTCAACGTTTCTGATAACTGAAGAAGCGAAAGAGCACGGGATATAACATCTGCTGCCGAGCACAAATACAACGTGGTCGGGTAGTGCTAGGTGGTCTTGTTACGTTTTGAGCCAAGTGCGCATGAACTTGACCTCGCCAGGTTATGCTCTCCTGCCAGGGCCCAGAACGTGTCCGACAACACTCTGCAAAGGCTAAAGAGGTGAACAGGCCTTTACGGAGCGGTTCTTGTAATTGTTGCACAGAGTCGATATTCTTCCGCGAGTTCACCATGCAATGCCTTGGAGCAGTTCGGCATATTGTTCACAAAAATTTGCAGCGCGTCTGCCAACAAACCGAGGGGAAACTGGCAGGGAACGGACGTGGCATTAAAAATACACGAGGCCTACGACAGGAGCCCGGAATTAGCGTCGAAGGAGGATGAATACAGGGTCCCCGAGCACGATACTCGTCATATGTCTCGACGATCCTGACAGGGACATAAGTAAGCCGCCAAAAGATGCGTATGCCGTCCTGTGGGCTATGAGGTAACGCAATGACACTGCACGAAGAGAGCACATACACAATTTCTGCTGATCCTTCATCGAACCTGTACACCTGAGGGTTCACATACGCGCATGTTAGTAAGGGTTCAAGGGAGGATAGTATAGGATCACAAAGAGACGAGGACAAAGGTTAAGGGTACTCCAAAGATGAGAAGTCATGAAAGACGGGCGGGGGAAAGAGGGGACGCAGTGAACGAGGGAGCTAGAAGGACATAATACTCACCTTCCCATACATCACGTACTCATACTCATCATCTAGTCCTCCTCTCCGTCCCTTCGCATCTGGCCGCCAAACGTCCCGGTCCTTGTCTTCGTCCTCGGCGCCGGCCGCACCTTGTGGCGCGCGCGAGAGCGTGGACGCGAGGGCAAGGGCGAACGACTGGCCGTCTTGAAGAGGGAAGAGCTCGATGTTGTAGTCGAGCGAGAGTTCCATGTCGTAGTTTTTAGAGTGCGCGTACAGACGCGAGACTGCACGCCAAACGAAATTCAATACAGGGCAAGCGGAAAGTGTGGCGGTAGGGTGCACCTCGGTCAAATTTCTTGCCCTCCTTGTCTATGCCATTGATCGTGAAGATGTCATCGAACAAGACATTTGATGCGTTTGAGGACATTTTGTCAAGACAGAATAAGACAAACACTGGGAACGGAGGACGAAAGGTGGGCGGCGGTGGTACAACTGAGAGGACAAGTGGACTCCTCGCACCGCCGGTGTACTGACGTTCCCGAAAAGGCAAGTGTGGAGAATGGATAGTATAGACATTGATACAAAGTAGACTATATTAATGCTTCGCTACAACATCTACCATCCTTGAGCACCTCTAACCTGCAGGTCAAGACACTTTCTTAAATTATCTCGCGTCTCTCCCACATTCCAAGTGTCGGACTCCGCGCTGGTAGAAGACGCATTCGTGGAGAAAAACGGTACTACACACGCCTTTGCAATGCCCTTGAACAGATCTTCGAGAATCCAAGTGAGCCGAGGACCTGTGAGTTCAATCGCAGGTTCTGAATTGACTTCGAGGAGGTTGGCTTGCAGTTTCCGAGGCGCATCAGGAGAGTTGGTGTGAGTGACAACAAAGTCGACGCCATATAGTTCGAATGCGTTCGGAAGTGGCTGGTGTCATGTCAGTATAACTCCTCTCAGCGAGCATTCGAGCCATACGCACTTGGAAATGTACACTCATTTCGACAGCGGCTTTGAACAGCTCGGAGAGCAGGCTACAGACCTGACCCTTCAGGTCCTCGACGTCCTCTTTGGAGAAAATCGGATATTGTGTTGACCGTGGTTGGGCAGCGTGTCTCGCTTCGGGGTCGAGCATCCTTCCCATGGCGTGCGGAGGCCTCTGTCTCTGGGATGACTGCACAGGTCCAGAAAGGATATGACAGCCCACGAGTTCATCGAGCAACCGAACGCCCGCCTCTCCTCGCTCCGTCTGTAGGGCAGTATTCGTCAAGTGTGCGGACAGATCCATTCCGGAAGCTGAGCCTGTGCCAGAAGTTTGCTTCACCGGTGGGGTGAATGGAACAGCGGAGAAGAGGGCAAGAATTCGATCGTAGACGAACACTTTGATGGCCCCAGAGGCAACGCAATAGACACGTAGATGAAACTAGACAGAGCTTGAATAACGATGAGAAGACCCAGAAACAAGTGTAAGCTGACTTTGTGGCCGTGAAGATTGCCGGGAGCGGGTTTAGGACTGCCGTCTAATGGCACCTCCGAAGGGTCAAGAAGAAGGGGCTTAGCCAGATATTCCTTCCAAGAATGTCAGCACACGGCGTAAGTCATACAAAGATATCCCATTACCTGAACAACAAAATGACGAAGTTGAGAGGTGGCAACAGCAGTGTCGGGGCCACTCTCTTCTTCTTGTTCACCATCGGATTCATCCTGTTCGAACTCTTGAAAGATGCCCTCGAGGTCTTCTTTGGAGTGGAAAAGACGGAGGCCCATGCCGCGGTCAGCCATCCCTGGCTTCAGTATCCACCACTTGGAGGGGTCGTTCTTTTCTATTTCCCTGGCCAAATCATATAGGTCGTCTGCCCATAGCTCGTCGAGTTCGTCCGCAAAACTGAGCTCGAGCTCCCACGTTCTGGGGACGCCTCTACCAAGTGCCGAGTCGGGGTGCTTTACGAGGAAGTTATGGATGCATCTTGACAAGAAGTGCTTGCGGATAAGAGCTTTGCGTATTACATAGGAAGACGAGAGAATTTTAGAATCGGGTTTGTGGGAAAACGTGAGGTCGTGATCGAGGGCATCATAGGTTGCCCATTGGAGCAGCCGAGGAGGCGGCTTAGAAGCAAGGGTGTCGATGATTGTTGGGCTCGTTGAGAGAGCGTTGAGCGCGCCGAGCACGAGGCGGTTGGTGAGCGGAGCCGAGGGCCACGATACGAATGCGGTGAAGTCGCTCATCGTCGGGTCGAGTCTCGGGAAGAGGACAAGAGGCGAGGAGATCTAAGCGCGCGACGCGAGGGACCTGGCGCACATGACCGATGACGGCGAGGGCGTCTATCACATTTGTTGCCCTGTCCTTCGCGTCGCGGTCGCTCGCTCGGCGTCCGCGTACGCACGGCATCTTTCCCTCCTTCTCCACCCCACCCTGCCCTCTGGTCGTCGTCCGCCATGGCGTCGGCGTACATCTTCACGCTCCATCCCACATTCACGCAAGGGCTCGTTCTCGGGCAACTTTCCATTCTTTTCTTACTCTTCCTCGTCCTCAAGTACCTCTTCTTCGACACCGAAACCGAAAAGCCATACCGAAAAGCCGCCTATCCACCCAGAGTCGAGCCAGATAGTAGTGACGATGAATACGTCTCCGCGCGACTAGACTATGATAAACTCGAGAAGGCTAAACGAGATGGGGACTCGGAGAGCTCAGAGTGGCTAAACTTGTTGCTGCAGCAGGTGCGTATTCCTTTCAGACCATCCACGCCCATGCAAACATACTTTGCTCAGGTCGTAGACGCATACCGCAACAAGCTGAGAAGCGGTATGATGGGTGCAGAGGGCGATGAAGTAGCTCGGCAGCGTGTAGAGGACTTCGCGAACAAACTCCGTCCTCAAGGGTTTTTGGTACGCCGAAATAGTATTGACTGTGGTTTGCTGGTGGCCTTATGCCTCCCTAGGATTTCATCAAGGTGCACTCCGTCGATTTGGGCACCGCCGCCCCGCGGTTGTCGCGCGCCCGAATTTGTCGTGACCTTGCAGGTTCTGAGCCGGTATGCTGTATGGAAAGCTATTACGCTAATAGGGCTAACACTTTCTGCTGCAGCAAATTGACTACGACATGAGCTACATCGACACCGTCTCTATATCTATCTCGACGTCTGTGCTTTTCAACTACCCTTTCCCATCCTTCGCCCGTTTGCCCGTTTCGCTCACTATCTCCTTGTCACTCTTTGCGTCCTCGGTAAGCACTAGGTCTTCGCCTTCTCAAGCCATATATTCACATGCATACCCCGTTGCTAGGTCCGCCTAACACCGCCAAACCCCCTCTCGCCACATCCAACTGTCACGTTCACGCTTCCTGCTCCACGCTCCGACTTCACCCTTGATATCAAGACTACCTCCCTGATGGGAAGCCGTGCGAAGCTTGAAGACGTTCCGAAAGTACACGAACTCATTCAGAACCAGGTATGGATGTCCGTGTGACCTCGAGACCGTTTCGCCCTCTAATCACATGTCTCTCGCAGATCCGACGAGTGATCATGGAAAAGGGCACATGGAAAGTTGCGTTGCCCGGTCTCGCCAGCGTGAGCGAGATCAAAGAGGACGTGAAGTTGGAGCGACATCTGGCAGAGCAGCCGTTCAACTAGAGTGTCACATCTTACACATGACCGTCATGACCACGATAACGTCAGTCTCGCTTTCTCTTCCCCACTATCCCTGCGTACTGAATGGTATTAGCAGGCCGAGCACTACGATATGTAATCATATAATGGCTGTGATGCATTGTATTAATCCAAAGGACAGTGTTTGATGTCAAAAGAGCCCTTTGGCGGACCCACGAGGCCCTATTCCATGCAACAAATAGCTGAGCCCCTAAGAGCTACCGTTTTGTTGTTTAGATCACCCGACACTACATTTTCGCGTTAGTATGGTGTTCCGGCCAAGGACTCCAAGCTTCACCCGAACTGTGCTAACCTTGGGAATAGGAATGACGGTGGGTGGACCGATCGCGGCTGCTCTTGGCTGCCTAAGTAATTCATTTGCTAAGTCCTGGTTGTACCCCGTCCACTGCCACCCTGTGCATGCGACGTTCAAAACGTTCTGCTTGTACATATCCTCGATCAATGTCACTATGATCGGGGGCACGAGATTTGGTGAAGTAATGGTTCTGGTTTGTATGTATGTCATGTACTGCAGTTCTATTTATTTCAGTACAATGGATTCCGCAAAAAGCTAGGATAACGCACATCCTTGCTAGCGATACTTCTGAACTCACTGGCTGGACGTTGAATAAGGCCGACGCGCTGGAACGTTCCTACGTAGACCCATTGTGTTTCGTCGCGTTGATGGAATAAGTCGGCCTCCGGGGGTGTGGAGTGTTCCCGGAAAAGGCTCCACTTCTTGTTCGCCTCGGCACTTGGGTTGTAAGAATAGACGGGCTCAAATGCTAAACAACGCTTTCGTCTCGAGCCGGATGGCCACCTCAATTCATTCAGTTGCATCAGTCTATAACCTCCTTCAACGCTTTGAAATGGTATCAGTGAGTGCAATAATGGACCCGAAAACGAAGTTACCATAGGTCCGCGATTGTCTTCGAAGGTCAGGGATTAGAAGCAATACTCGAACGTCTCGATTTGGTGTTACGTACCTTGGGCAATTTAGGAGGCCCCTGCTGGGGAGAGACCCGGAAGATAGCTTCGGGAGCATGTGCTTCTTCCCACTCTGTAGACCGAATGAAACCACGAAAGTCAAACGAGGGTGAAACCTAGTCCCAAAGTATATGTTAATAAAATAGAGATTACACTTCGAGTTTGAGCGCAGGGAGCGGGTCACATATGTGCCATACCCACTAATTGAGACTGTGTAGTGAGCAGTTGTTCTTGCTCTTGTCTTGCCTCGGCTTCAAGTCGGATGTAGTTTTCCCGAGAAAGCCCCAGGATCTTATATCAAAGTCGAACAGGAGTAAGCTAGTACTCTCGCGCCTAACAAACGCAGAGCTGACTGGACTACGGGATTTGGCTTCACAATATTCAGCACGGGCAATCCTAATCTTGTCTCGCAGAACGCGTTCCTACATCAACCAGAATCAGCATCATTTAAAGCCCCGGGCAATAACAACAGCGCATGCCCTCCTAAACTTACGGTCTCGGCCCTGACGATCGCGGCATCATGTTGAAGCTCTTGTGACTGAGTCTTATCAGAGTCCTGAAAACGGGTTGAGTGATCAAATTATTTCTCTATGAATGCCCTCTTATGCTTACCCCATCATCCCTCGGTAGTTGTGAATAACGACTCAATTCCGTCTTGATGTCGTTAATTTTGGCTTTGAGAAGCTGGTTCTCATCTCGAAGTGCTTGAATGTCTGTAGCAGAGGCAGTTGAAGATATCTCGGATGCCTGATGACATTAGTAGGGATTTAAGCAACAGTTTTGGCTAGATGGTATAGCACAGGTGACAGCGTACCTCTCGTTGGGCTGCACGTTGCCGTTGAACTTCCTCGATATCGTTTCGAACACGTTGCAGTTCGTCGCCAAGCAACCGAACCAACTCTCCGGTCAAATCCGCATCCACGGACATCAGTGTGTCCTCTGAGTGCATTGGGGGTAGTAGAGATCACCCAGAAGGCGCGAACTATTTGGGAGGAGCTCTACCGCAGTCCAACTTTATTAGCCGACAGCCGTAGCTCTGCCAGCAGTTCTAGGCGTGCACGTGGTCGGCAGCGTTTCCGGTTTCAGTGCGTTAACACGAGCTGTCTACTTCTATACTGTCAACCTCCTGCCCAAGCTGCTGTATTCCACCCATGCAGAGACATCACGTGAACACGCGCAACCCAGAAGCAAAAAATTCCAACATCAAGACTAGTCCACTATTTCTTCTTCGCCTTCTGCGTAGCCCCTTTCTTCTTCTTCGTCGGTCTCGCATTATCGTCACCGTCATCGCCCTCGCCTTCTCTTTTCTTTGCAGTCTTCCCGCTTTTCGTATTCCGTAGTTTGGTGGCAATTCTTCGCAAGTTCGCGTCTAGATCCTTTCTGAAACCAATGCGCTCCAGGCCGAGGATGTCGATGGTTAGAACGCCCGCAGTATACAGGTCCCTCGCGAAATCCACCACGACTGGGGCGATCTCTTGTTTCTGCGGAAATGTGGCCTCTATGGCATGTGCAATGTACTGATCATCGTTTTCAATGGGTACGAACGCCCCCATATACGAGAGCCTACTCACCGAATCGTAATTGTTATCGTTGATAATGTCTGATCGCACAACTGAGTATTGGGCGCATTGATAGGTACCGTAATAGAACCAATCGTGACCACGGGGTCCAATTACTTCCCAGCTGCATTCTGGTTGTTTCTCGACTAGCGGAAGAAGTGGCGTTCTTGACCAACCGACCTGTGTCCCTCTGACGGTGTATTGAAACGTAGGAAGAAAGTGAACTGCGATGTCGAGACCACACTTTCCCCACGCAACGCTATCACGTTCAAAGATTAGTACGTTGTATGACTCTCTGATAAAACTCTAAGTGAGCGTTTTGTCGCTGGCAGGGGAGGACACATCAAGACATACAATCCTTCGCGTATAGGCTAGAGTGGAGGTCAGTCGTTGAAGATTAGTCTTTTAATGGATAAACTGACAGAGGGGAGGGGAGCAGGATAACTTGTCGCCCAAAATGACTTCATTTGAGCTTGTCTCGAAAAGCTTGATTGGTCACGCTGCTGGCTATTGAAGCTTTGAGGATCAAACAGCGCTGACCGAGCTGCCTAACAAAATAGAGATTGGGTTGAGCACACATCTAACTTTACATTGAATGATCCGGGCACCTTGGACTCCAATTTTGCAATCTGTGCCTTCAAATCGTTTACGACATCCCGTATTCCATGGAGTCCAGCCTCCATCAATGTGATATCCTAGTATACATAGGTTGAAGGGACGAAAGGAAAGGGCGGGATAATATGTTTTCCACCTACTTGAGAGAGTGCCTGGTTGGTGGACTGAGCGGCTTCACGCTTCTGTTCGTATGTCTTCAGCCGTTGCTGTAGTCTCTGGACCCCTTCATCCTAGAGCATTGTACATTTAAACAGTGATGGGAGGGTTGTGAACGGTCCCCGGTAGTTACCTTGAATTCTTTTTTTTGTTGAGGGGGTTGTGGAATATGTTCAGACCGTTGGGAAACTTGAAGAGGCGGCTTGGTGTCTTGACTGGTATCTTGTGCTGCGGTAAGCCTCAAACGTAGCTCAGAGAGCTCATCCTTCAACTCCTCATTCTCCGCCTGGATAGCAGAGCTATCCACGAGGGCAGATTCTGCACACTGAAAGGACACATCATCAGCTGGGGAGGGCATGCACATTATAATTCGGAGTTCTCACCTCTCGACGAAGCTCTTCAAGTTCTTGTCGCTTTTGCTTTAGCTTGGCGTATAGGAGCTGTAGTAGTTCCTGTCCAATCTCCGGATTTCCGGTGAGAATGTCCATCGGCAGCTGTGACCGTAGCAACACTTGGGTGTCCAACTCTGGATGAAGTGAGGGGCCCAGTGATGGCGTGCCGAAACGATATATGGCCCGACTCGGAAGTGAAAGCGGGCGCGGTCAACGCTGGCAGCGCTTGCACTATGACGTAATGATGTATGTATTTGTGCCATAATTCATGGTGTGCTCCTCTACATGTTCATTGTCAAGCCAAGCTCCTCTACATGTTCATTGTCAAGCCAAATTCTCGGCGTCAAGGGAGAACGAACGAGCATATGTACAGCGTGTCTCGGGATATATGTTATACATGATTGAGCGAAACATAATATGTCCGTACTACCAATGACGTCTGAGCTGCCGCTTGATCTCCTCGTATGTATTTTTGGTTTCCGTGCGACTGGGTTCCACCTCCGCTAGGTACTGTTCCACCGCCTGATCTATCCTGAACACAGGGAATTCGTCCCGAGCCGCAACAGACTGGGGTCGTTTGGCCTCCTCTACCCAATCTTTCAGGAGAACTGCGATATCAGAGGATATCGCCTGCACGTTCGTCTGCTCGTTGAAGGGCGGGACCTACGGATCATGTTAGAGAATGCACGGCATGGAATGAGGACATGTGCGTACCTGGGACTCGTACATCTCGTGCAAAATGTCCCATACTTCCGGATAGGGGACACCACAGTTGACGAGGATTCCTGGGGCCCATCCATGTGGCACATCGCCTTTATGTGCCAGCGCGAAGCGTACAAGAAGTGATGCGACGTGCTCTGAGGGGGTACCGTGAGACACTTCGATCATTCCTGAAATTGAATCGACTCACGGAGTGGAAAGGAGCACTCCGAGGGGTAAAACCGCTGCCCGAGAGGAGTGACGCTCGACCGTATGCGGTCTGCAGCGATCTTCGCGTCGACGCCGTCGATTGCTAGCATAGAGACATTGACATCAGTAGCGGACGGCTGAAAGAGCGGACCGGGAGACGCACCCTCTTCGAAGATACGGTTCCAGATTGGGCGGACGATGCTCTCATCACGGTGTTCAGAGACGTGTAGAATAAGCAATTTGACGAGCGGGAGGTCTAACGGGTCTGCGTAGAGTTGATACAGCTGAAGTAGATGTTAGCCACATGGGGATATAAGACAATTCTGAACTACATGCCTCGGTAATGTTGTACAGACGGTAGGACAATGCGTTGAACCGCTCTGCGACGTCCGGCTCAAGCTGGCGGTTCTGAAGCGCATTATATAACTCTAGTTGTACTTGCGCAACTTCAAGCTTCTCTTCAAGATCTGTTAAGAATGCAATGGCAGTTTCGTGTCTTCCACCGATCGATACTGGATGTGATTTGGCGTTGCTGACAGCAAGCGTGAGATACTCTAGTCGTTTCTCCAGGGACAAGCCGAAACTAACAATCTCGTGAGCATGTTAAGTAAGAGGGTGAAAGACTGGGCCTACTCAGTGGATTCTGCAAGAACTGCGAGCACTTCTGCTGCCCGAAGCGGCTGGCCATCCTTCACATAGAACTGCCACAAAAGCTGGAATTTCTCGACAGTGATTGGCTCGCGCCGGAGGTGTGCCTCTAGGTATGCAGGACGCATCTAAACCAGACCAGAAGGTTAGGGGTGTCCACTACCCTGATAGACCAAGGCCGTACCTCCAAGAGCTCATCAGCCATTCCACGACCGATGAGCCAGTCGTAGAGTGTGGAGTGGAACATCTCATCTTCACTGGCAAACGCTAGCTCGTACGCGTGACCCCTGGCGGTCTCGGGATCGTCGACTTGGGTCGCTCCAGCCTTTCCAGGGACGGCTCGATCCTCGAACACCGATAGAGAATCCAATACGAGCTCGTAGCAATGTCTCCGCTTCTCCCAGAACGACGAGCGGTTATCGTTCGCTGGACAGCCGGCGATCCAAAACTCCTGTCCCTGGAGGTCGGTGTCGAAAACCTGCGCACAGTACAATGGAAGCTCGACCGCGCCTGTAAACGCTGTTCAGAAAATACACCATACGCGGAGGGCATCGCAGACCAACCTTTGGCATAGCTTAGCTGTTGATAGTCGCCACAAATCTCCCGTAGTTTGTCAAACTCCAGGTTGCGCGCACCCTTCATGAACAATCTGGCCAATGCTCAGTCGCACATCCAGTGTTTTTGGGATGAATGACGCACCGAAGGGAGTCGCCAAGCCAGGTTTGGCGCTCTACCGGATTGCGAGTCTCCACGGCTTTCCGCACATTTTCCCGAGCCTAGGATTAGCGGTCAGGGCTTGCTATATACCAAGGTACAATGCTGCCTGCCTTGTACAACATAACATCATCCGTACTGCAGAATGATCCGCATCGCTGTTGTAGCACTTCACTGATAGTGTCAACCTGCACAACAGTGAGCTTTATGAAAGCGACAACGTTAGATGAACTTACGCTGATCTGCTGACCGATTTGTTGGTTGATTATAACATTGACCAACGAACGAGCGGCGGTGACACCTTTGTCCCCAGTAATGAGGTCTTCGAAGGTCAACGTGCTGACCAATTTCTGGACGTCGGGCTCACAACTTGAAAATAATCAGAATTGGTTCGGGGCTAGGGTAGGTTATACGCACTGCGAAATGAGTTCGCCAAGCTTGTGGTCGCTTAGGAGCAGGATGAACGAGATGGCCTCAATCGTCCGAGCGAGAAGACTGAGTAGTTGTGACACAGAAGTTTGCTCCGCCTATGAATCCATCGTGAGGGCTGGGAGTTCCGCTAAGGTGAAGGTTTGAGCATACCTTCCACGCCTCCTGCTCGTTGACGGATGCAGACCGCGCTCCGGTGTGATCCCCGGGTGCTGAGTGGAATAAATAAGGGTTGGTATCCAACAACTCTTTCAAAGCGAACAGATTCTTCTGGGCAGTCACCAGCACATCGTCGGGAACATTGAGATCCTGCACGTTGCTGCTCCTGTAGTCTTAAATAAGCACAACAGTATTTCGAAGCCCAAACGAACGCACCCAGTCTTAGTGATTGGAACCTTCCAGAAAGGACGCACAAGACGAGCGAAGTACAACGCGAGACCCTCTCGCCTGCCGCTAAAGGTGGCTGTCCCAGACCCTTCGCCTGCGATATCGATGAGCATTGATTTGACCAGCGATGATAGGGTGAACTCACTTGTTCCGTAGGTTACCCGCTCTGCCCACGACGGACGTTCCCCGAAGTCATAGAATGCTTGCCGAGCAACAGCAGCCAGTTCGGGGCTAACACGGTTCATAGCTCCTACCGGGGACTGCTCCATAGGGTCGAGGAAAGTATTCCCACTGGCGATGGCCAAGAGCATCGCGCAAGTCTGGTCACGGCCGTAACTACAGGTCGTCAGGTCCTGCATAAATCTGTGGAAGAATTTTGCGATACCTATCGCGGAATGCTATGAGTGACTGTGCGCTGCCCTCGACTTGATACTCCTCGATGGTATCCTTCAGCGCGTCGACAGCCCTCCGCTTGACTATCCAATGCAGGCCGCCATTGTTGAGTATGATGAACTGCCGGGCTGGCTCAGAAAATTGAGTGGCGAGTTCGTTGGTGACGAGGGGCGCGGGAGTGTTGGTTGGGGAAGAGGTCGCTACGGCATACTTAGAACGGGGAACAGGAGCGATGCCCCATGTAATGCCGGCAATCGGAAGGAGAGTTGCACGTTCTGTAAGAGGTACACGGCTGGGCCCTGGCGTTGCCCCGTAGGTGGGGTTGGCGTACTGTGGTGCCGGCTGCATTGCCGGTGCACGAAGCTGGCCTAGGGAAGCGGTTTGTGTAAGGTCAGGCGCTACACATAGAACGTAGTCTGTATCAGCTATGTCCGCGTTTTGTACAGCGATTGTGATGCCCAATTCATAGCAGGAGTTAGTGAGGTTGGAAAGGATAAAGGGCCGAGGTGGGCTTGCTTGGGGTTGGCCTATACCATAGCCGCCCTGTGTCTCCTGGAATTGCCTCCCTTGTTCGTCGGGGTGGATGAGGTTGGGAGGAGGGAGACGGACATGTGAAAGGGCGAGTGGACGTGTACCAGGTGTAGGGGCAGAGCCCCACATCCCGTAGGAGGGAGAGAAATACAGTCGGACGCCATTAATCGTGACAGCGACGAGCTGGACTCCCGCGCGCGATTCACTGGGGTCCACGACGTGCAACGAGATGATTTTGAAGGTTTGTGGAGTTAGAGCCGGAGACCCGGCAACCTTGTCCTGCGCCGCCTTGTATAGACTCGACAGCGTTTGGACGTGCTGTACGTGCTTGTCCCCGTTCGTACGCCAAACGGAGATTGAGTTGTTGGCTGTAACAGAGTAGAAGCAGGTCCGAGCCGGGTCGGACACGAGGAACAGAATTCTGTCTGGAGAGAAGTTAGGAGTGATAAGAGACACAAATGCAGGCAATACATACCCTCCGCACTTGAAGAGCCGAGTCGAGGCAACAGACTTTGCATCCCGCCTATGGAGTGGTTTATTAGTTGCACCCGTTTGCCGAACCAGCCTTCCTTTTCTTGATAATGTAGTTCGTATAGGTGACCGTCCTGCGTCCCGCACATGAATATGCGGCCTTCTGGAGTACCGATGACAGAGGCCATTTCAACGTCACACGCAATGGACATGTCGGTGGCGTATAGCTTGATCTCTTTGCGAGTCTGATTGCTAGGACCAGGGACGGGGTGCGTTGAGACGCCGATGAGAAGAACCGTGAGAGGGGTACAAATAACGAGGAGGGAGGTAATCTCGTCAATGAAAACGCCTGGCTTTGGCTTGACGAGTGCGACATGAGTGATCACGTCTGGCTGGTCGACGTAAGAACTCAGCTCCTGGCTGAACAATTCTTTGAGCGACGCTCCAATGAAACACTAAGCTGGAACATACCCGTCTACGTAGTCCCATAGGAATAGGTTGTGGTCTATAGCAATCCACACGCGCTCAATCTCGGGGAGTAAACCCATATGCGTGGCCAGGTCGGTGGCTGAACACAATTGGTCAACGTGTTCACTAGGTCGTTTGGATGCACCCACAGTTATAGTATTGCCAGAGTCCCTCCGGTATACCAATATGCCTCCTCTTCTGAAACGGCGCGCGGTAGTCGTCCGGAAACACAGTGTAGGACGCGGACGAGGCCATGCCCGCTGCGTCTAGAGTTAATAACGCGTTACGAGCTTGCGAACTGAAACTTACACATCATGTCACCAAGATCGGGTACTATTTGAGAATCCTTGAGTAGCTGGTCTTGAAGGACACGACTTGCGGCATGGAGGGCAGGGAGGTCGAGGACAGGTGCGGGTTTGGACGCGGCTTGTCCCTGCCTGAACTTGCTGCCATTGGTAGACGCGAACAAAGGACCCGGCGCCGACGTCGACGTCGACGGGGTGTTTTGTGGGGGTACGAGAGTCGACCGGAACGCCATTGTCGACTAGGGAGGGATGTGGCCTGGTGGTGGCGGAAGAGAGCAAGACTCGAACCAGCGCTGCTCTGGATCACGCTCCGTCTACGCGCGCGCGACTTTTTGTCTTCGTAGCCTTCGCGCGCCGCGCATCTTGCTGACCTTGTCTCCGCCCTTGTCCTCTTTCTCGTGTCTCTCTCATCGTCTCCGCCATGGCCGACGTTGCCGGCCCATCTACGCCCTCCCGGAAGCGCTCTCGCTGGGATACCGAGGATCCCACATCCCCAGTGGAGAAGCCGCAACTGAAACGGCGCACGAAGTCCAAGCCTCCAACGCCAGAGGAGGCCCGCACGCCGGAGCGCGTACCCACTCCAGTACCATCACAAGATGCTTCGAGGCAGTCCCGTCCATCCTACAGTCTCTTCGTCCCTCCAAGGACAGCGCATCCGCCTCTACTTCCCTCCCGCTCCGTCTATTCCTATGAAAGGTTGAACTCTATCGAGGAAGGGTCTTATGGCGTAGTATACAGAGCACGAGACAAGGAAACCGGCGACATCGTTGCTTTGAAGAAGCTCAAGTTAGAGGAGGAAAAGCATGGCTTCCCAATAACAGCGTTGCGGGAAATCAACGCGTTGATGGTGTGCAAGCACGAGAATGTCGTTGGCATACGAGAGGTCGTAGTTGGGGAAACGTTAACTCAGTATGTCGCTCTATGCTCGAACTACATTGATGAACTTATCGTGTTATAGGGTGTTCATCGTCATGGACTTCATTGAGCATGACCTGAAAACACTGCTCAGCGTCATGCCCTCTCCGTTCCTGCAATCTGAGGTCAAAACCCTCACATTGCAGCTGCTGTCGGCCGTAGCGCATTGCCACGAGCGCTGGATCCTCCATCGCGACCTCAAGACGAGCAACTTGCTCATGAACAATCGTGGTACCATTAAGGTCGCCGACTTCGGGTTGGCGCGACGTTACGGAGATCCTGTGGGCGTAGGGGGGTTGACCCAGCTCGTGGTTACCCTGTGGTATCGGTATGTACGGTACTGCTTGGATACTACGAAGTCCACACTTTCAATCAATCCTGCGCCGTGTCCAGTGCCCCAGAGATCCTCTTGGGCGCAACGACATACTCCACGGCGGTCGACATGTGGTCCGTCGGGTGTATATTTGCAGAGCTGCTCTTGAACGAGCCCCTGTTCCAGGCCAAGGGCGAAATAGAAATGATCTCCATGATCTTCAAGCTCCTCGGGCCTCCTACTAGCCAGACCTGGCCCGACTACAATAACATGCCGCTGGCGAAAACTATCAATCTCCCAGCCTCTCACCCGCCTCAGCTGCGTCAAAAGTTCCCTCACATCACAGCTTTGGGGATAGATTTTCTTTCTCGCCTACTTGCATACGACCCCGAAGAGCGGTTGACTGCTGAAGAAGCATTAAAACACCCCTACTTCAAGTGAGTGGTGTTGTGTGCGAAGCTGACTTCATTTTGCTGAGAATCGTGCTCAGCGAGTCACCCCCGCCCAAACATCCCGATCTGTTTGGGTCTTTCCCTTCTGCCGCTGCTGGTGAAAAGTAAGTCCGGGACGCACGCCTCGAGTTTCATCACGCTGACCAGACCATACAGACGACGGAAGCCCGACAGTCCCTCAGCACCCGCCAGAACTGCTGATTATAAACTTCTCACGGAATTCGATTGAACGTAGTGGATGACACCGAAGTATACACATAGCATAAATCTCGTACATTAGGTATAGAGACTATATAACCATACTCGGGCACAGCGTGAGAGGGGTTCTCTTGAAGGCTAATTATGAGACAGCCGGTTCGTCCTCGTCCTTGAAGGCCTTCAACATCTCTCGCATCTTCATGAATCTGTTTCTTGTACGCTCCGCATCTCCACACTGATCATAATACTCTTGCACTTCCTCTACTGTGAAGCGATAGTCTTTAGCGATTGCGCGGACCGCTTGATCGAGGGGGTGCAGCATGTCTTCCGAAGGGCTGTCCGAACAGTGTAAGCAATGCGATAAAATACAGTGAGGCCCTGAACCAACGTTAATCGTTGTTTCTTGCTTGGACCGTCCTCTTCTTCTACTTTCCGTTTAGCCCAAGCAGGTGGTGGTGCGTTACTTTCACGAATCTGCCACTCTTCGTCATCTTCCATTTCTTCTTCACGTCGCTCTGAGACATGGTTGGCTGGCGCAGCAGCAGGAGCAGGACCGGGAGCAGAATCAAGGGTAGGGGTAGGGGCAGGCAAATGTTGAAAGACGGCTATTTGGGGGGCATAGAGAGCCGGGTTGAATGCGTCATTAGGGCCGCCAACTGTGCCTGTCAGACCTTGAAGGGGCGGGGGCAAGGGGACTGGCATGGGGATCGCAAACGAATCCATAGCATGCACACCGGAGGGCCCCGCTACGGGTTCGACCGACTCCGAGCCATTCGTGCTACGCTTCTTCCTCGGTCGTTTTGGCTTCTCTTCTGGCTTTCGCACATAACCATACTGCCCCTTCTCGCCATGAGCAGGTTTCTTTTGGTCAACAATCTGCGCAATCTTGACGTCTAGTCGTGTTGCATTCTTTTTGTAACGTTCGCGCCATGATTGCCAGGTATGACGGGTCACCCATGAGTACTCTGGATCTCTGGACTGCCAAAAAGCTGAGTTAATAGACTCGAGACCGGATGTAACAGCCATACCATCTCGCACAACTGCTGGTACAACCTATTCCCAGTCCTGCCACCGGTCTCTTTGTAGGGAATCTTCGCGGCAATCCAGTTGCAAAGAAAGTCCTCGTCGTGATCGGTGAACTGAGTGCGTCTGTTATAACCCGTCAAGTCCAAGTTCAAACGACTTATGACGTATAGGACGTACTCTTCTCCGGGCCGACGCCCGCCTGGGTTCTTGTACACGACTGGCGTGTACACAACTTGTCCTTTCTCTATACATTTCTTAACCCAGAGGTACGACTCTATGTACTTCTCCGATTCGCCTTGATATAATCTGATGAGACGTTGAAAGATCTCCGTATCCGGGTCGGCCAAGATGACACGTGCGGATTGCGCGCTCGCAGTTGGGTCCCCACCGGAATGCTGCAAACGCGCCATAAGCACACATCCAACGCACACCACCATTATAGCGCTCACGCGCCCCTGTGCGCAACCCTCCAACAACATCACAATCTCCAGCAGTCCCCGGCACCATCCCCCTAAGAGCGCAAGTAGGTAACAAATGCGCGCGCACTCACCGCAATGCGTGTGGAAAGTAAAGCCCTGACGTTGATGTTCGCGATGCTTGAATCGATGTGCATACGAATCGGCTGGCCCTCGTGGACGAATATCTGCTTGAGCAACATACCGGCGATTTTACACGCCTCTACATAGGTATACGGCACGAAGAACCTTTCCGGACGTTCGGGAGTTGACCAGCAGAGTCGGAGCCGCTCCTCTTCGGATGTCCCAGGTTGGATGAGGATGAACCCCGCGCGCGGGACCTTTGGTTCTACTCGACCACCAAGTGCCTGCATAGCAGTCAAAGGCGAGGACCGCGCAGAAAGTGCGCGTGAGCGCATGTGCATGAACAGAGGGGGACATACGTACGGCAATGGTTTCGCATACCTCAGTTTGAATCTCTTCCGGAATATCCTTCTGGACAAAGAACTTGGTTGGGAGTCCGTTCGCATCCTGGAATATCGGCTGGGTCGTTTGCACACGTCAGGCCATTTTGCGGTGCCAGAAAAGCAGAGAGGTATAGGTACCATGTTCGTCAGCCTGCGGGTGGATTCGATGGGGGCAGCGGGAGGTAACCTTGTCCAGGGGTTAGAGTTTGGTTTATGTAACGTCGGGGTTAGGGTTTTTAAACCCCAGAGACGCCCGTGCCGGTCCGGGCACCGGCCTACGGAACTTGTCTTGGACGTTGCTGCAGCAGACTCTAGCAGGTCCCAGCAAAAATGCATTCGTGTAGAAGGGAAGGTAGTGCGGTAAAATACATGGGTGTAGTAGTGCGTGTACGGAAGCAAATGTGACGAGGGCTGAATTAGGGGAGGACCTTCCCGGGATTCATGATGCCGTTAGGATCAAATAGAGCCTTTATCCTCTTCATCCATTCGATGCTTGTAGCGTTTTTTGAGTATTGCAAAGCGTGCGTCTTCATGACGCCAATTCCGTGCTCTGCGGAGATTGAACCCTTGTAGGAAGCTGCCGTACAGTAAGCATCGTCCATTATTCAGTCACACATTCAACGTATACTCACCAACAAGCTCGTAAACGAAGGGTTCCAGAGCAGCTTCAATTTCCGGCGTGTACGCCGCGGCAACAATGTTCAAGTGCAAGTTTCCTACAATATCATGAGGTGAGAATGTCGCACGATCATATGGCTCTCTTACCGTCTCCAACGTGGCCGTAACCGACCACGTATTTGACAGCGTCATCGTGCAGAAGACCTTTTTGCCTGAGGTGTTCCCGTGTCTTGTCCACAACTTCTTGGAATTTGTGAAGAGGGACCGAGATGTCGTACTTGTATGCCTTCCCTTCTTTTGATACCGCCTCTGTGAGCCCCTCGCGGATAGCCCAAAGTGCCGAGAATTGTGCTGGTGAAGTTGACAGGACGCCGGTGTTGATGAGTGGCTGCTCAGCTTCCATTAAGCTCTCAAGCAAACTGTTCAATTTCTGAAAGTATGTCAGCCTCGCGCATGATGAGAACGCCGGGAGAGCGAAACTGACGGCCTCATCATGTTCTCGGTTTCCGCCACTAGTCTCCACGAGGACAAAACACTCGGCGCCTTCCACGTCCTGAGGGTCGAGCGCACGACCTTGTCCATGCTTCACTGCCAAGTCATATACTGTCTTGTCCATGAATTCGAAGGCGGACAGAATTTCTGACAACTGTTTCTTGACCTCCTTGAAGAGCGGCTGCACATTCTCGAATTTAGGCAGAGCAAGCATGACGTTGTTGGACGCTTGTGGGGCGGGTGCGGCCAGGATGGAGACGCCGGTGACTATGCCCAAAGTTCCCTCGGCACCAATGAAGAGCTGTTTCAAGTCATACCCTGCAGAAGACCCCGACGTCGACACGGGCACGGGCTACACGGCTGACGGTACAACACACCTGTGTTGTCTTTCCGGAGCGAATTCAGCTGGTCGAGAATAGTCCCGTCTGGCAGCACCACCTCCAAGCCTAGAACAGTTCCGTGGAGGGAGCCATAACGGAGTAGACGCAGGCCGCCGGCGTTGGTAGACACGTTACCACCAATCTGGCAACTAAAAGGAGAATGAGCGGACGCTTGGGATGAGCTGTTTATGGCTTACCTTCCCTTTGCCCCAAGGTCCAGTGGAACGATATGATGGTGGGGCGTCAGGTAGTCTGACAAGGACTGGAGGATACACCCAGCATCCGCAACAAGAATTCCTGAGATAGCCCTTGTGAGCTTCTCCAAACCAGGTCGAACTGTTGTGCGCACCAGAAACGTCGTCGAACGAGCGAACTTTGGTCATGTTTGATAGACTCAAAATCAACTCATCCTGAACGGGTACTCCACCTCCAACCAAACCAGTATTTCCTCCCTGAGGGACGATACCAATCTTGCGTTGGTTGCACCATTTCACGATTTCGCTGACTTCCTCTACTGTGCGGGGTTTGAGCACCGTAGTGGACTTTCCGTGATATTTGTTCATCCAGTCATTGTTAAATGGCTCGAGTTCGGCGGATGGCGTTGCAGAGGGAGATAGAGTGGAGAGAATGGCGGTGGACGGGAGGATTTTGGCAAAGTGTGCAAGGTCCTCCTCGGTGACGGAGTTGAGTCCGCTGAGATTTGGGGGGGAGTGTGCCCAGCGACGAGGGGTGCGGAGGAATGCCCGCCGAACGAGCTGTCGCTGGAGAAACATCCTGGTGGCCAGAGGGAAAGGAAAGTGGGAGGAAGTGTGCCTGCCTCAGTGTCCTGCGAAATGCTCGGAGTCGAATCACGACCGGCCCGCCAGTCTGGCGTGCTTTCCCCACGCACGTGACACCTGCTTAACACAACTTCACATCACCGCAGCATCCAAACTGTAGTGTCCATCTTACTTTGAGGGCTCCGAACTTGAGGCTCTCCATTGTCTTTCCCCCACGCCACAAAGGATATGGACGATGTCATTTGCATCTCAGACGACGAAGCTCCCAAGCAGCCTGAAATCATCGAAATACCCTCCAGTAGCGATGATAGTGACGACGAGCCCCAAATATCCGGATTTAAGCGGGACGATATATCAAACAGTGAGAAGCATATGGCTGAGCTCGAGGAGAGTGGACTGGTCTACATCGGGTTCAGTACGACCGGTAGCACATCGAGGAGAGACGAGCGGTCCAGAGGTGAATCGTCGACTAGTCGGTTCGTCTCACGTAAGTATCTTTCGAGTCCGGACTGCATTGGAGAACCCGCTTCGCTAACCTCTATCATAGAAGGGCCATCTAGAAACTCCGTGGCATCCAACAGCCAGGCGAACACCACAGGGCATGCCAGACAAGATCCAAGACGGAGACCTAGACCGACGCAGGTAATAACCACGTACTGCTGTCTCGTTAGCACGAGGTCGCTCAATTACAGGTCCCCTTTCAAGTTAGAGCTTGAGGAGCAAGAAGAAAAAGATTATCAAGGGAGCCTTGCTCATATCGAGTGGAAACGCGAGGGGCAGGTGAAAATGAGCTCGTTATACCTGGTAAAGACCGGGAAAGTCTCACGATCCATACATACAAGGGCTGGGACCGATATCAACTTGATGACACCAACACCGACATCGACGCCAATGCTACCAGCGTAACAGACACTGAGAGCGCAGGCACTGTTGCTCTCTCAGCGGAAGCCAACTCAACTGCACACGTCCTGGACCAAGCTTCGCATATTTCAGCTGACGTTTTCGATTGGTCCATACCTGCACGCAATCTCTCTCGCCCGCGTCTGTTTACGATTGTAGGTAGGCAGAGTCATAGCCACTACTGGACATGGTATTGAAAACGGTTCTCGTATTCCTAGCTCCGTCACAGTCTTCGCCCTGTATCAACACCGTCCTCCGCATTCCAGTCATATGGTTCGTTGAGACGCCAAAGGGGTGCTACCTTCAACACCCGACCCCCTCGATTGCGATCAAGGAAGAGGATTGTCCATGCGCCCAGCGGTCTGTCTGTCTGTGACTTGCATCACTATGTATCCGTGCTAACATCACCCAGATATTAATACTGTGGTTCAGTCCGACCGACTAGTAGTCGTAGCAAGTGCTGTAACAAGTGGTGAATTGGATGGTACGACCCTCTCTCGGCCGGGTACCCAACGCATTATCTCACAGCTCTATAGATGACCCAGGAGACTACAATGTCGAGGGGTCATTAAGCATTTGGGATCACGAAAGCTGTGAGAGATTCTTTATATCGCTATTCAACGATTGCCTAAAATTGCTTTAAGTGCACATTCTTCACGAACACAGCACCGAAGGTAGATCTATGATGGACTATGTGATGCGGAATGTCATAACTCACTCAGAGACAGCTCCACCTTCTAGTCGCCTCTCCAGACATTACCTGGCCGTCAACGATGTCGCGATCGATCCAGCGAAGTAGGCCCACATATCGTTATACTATCGTTGCTTGACACTCTTCTTTCCTAGTCACACACGTTTTGTGTCCGCCGGAAGAGACCGTAAGATTGTGCTATGGGATTACGTTGTCCGTGCCGGTCATCGCGTGCCCAAAATTATGTGTCAAGGTCTGTCGCACGTTTATGCAAACGAGTTTGGCTCACATGTGAAGTATGATCAGCTAGGTGTGACGATAACCCCGAGGTGGTCAAATTCCAGCCGGACGGTCCGCTACTCGCGGTGCAATGCAATAACGGGTCAGTAGTTGGTAATTTATTGACCTTGCCCGTCTTTGACAAGCCAGTCAAGCTCATTATCCCTCTTCAATCGTAAAACGCTTATCCGAGACGGCCTGCCATACTGTCTTGCTTCTCCCAAGGAAGGGCATTTCACAGCCGACATGGTCTGGGGACATGGGCCCTCAGAAAACCTCATATTTGCGTCCTCAGCCTGCCAGGCCGACAGCACAGGATTCCACAAAGGCTTCGATATCGTCAAGCGCAAGGCTGTCGTGGAGTTCAACGCCGAAAGGCAAGCTTGCAGCGCTCTTGCCCTCGACCCTCACGGTCAGCCCGCGCCGAGCCTTCTACCCGTTCGTCCCGCTCACACTCTCGCACCGCACAGGCGAGACTCTCTACATCGCGACCGAAAGCCTCGACGGCACCTACACCCTCCGCACGTATGACGCGCGCGGCCGCTCCCGCTCGCACGCCGCCAAGCAGGCCGTCGCGCTCGAGCCGTTCGCGCCCGCCTTCCGCGCGGACCGCGCGAACATGGACGTCACCGCGCTCGCCGCGAGCGCCGACGGGCTGCTCGTCGCCGCCGCGCGCACGGACAACTGGCTCGACGTGTACGACGCGCGCATGCTCGCGCGCGGCCCGCTCCGCCGCTGCGCGCATGAGCGCGAGCAGGACCCGCGCGTCGCGCCCACGTACGGCGTCGTCAAGGCGCAGTGGGTCGAGGGCCGGCCGTGGGGCGAGGGGCTCATCTCGGGGGGCGTAGATGGTGCGTGTTTGGTGTGTGCATCCTGGGAGCTGGGCGGAGGGCTGATGAAGCGGTTTAGGATGCATTCGTTTGTGGGACATGAAGCGTGCGGCCGAGGACCAGCTGAACGGAGAGGTCCTTGCGCAATGTGACTACGACGTTGCTACGTTCTGTTTGGGCGACATCTACAAACGAGAAATCCCTATCATCGTGTAAGCATCTGCTGTCCTCTGGCCTCCGATGGAATCTAACTAACAGCACCTCTATCCAGTGGGCAGCGGTCAGGGCAGGTCGTAGCCTTCAACTTCGACGAGGGAGACGACGAAGAGTCTAACCAGTCATTTGCGTCGCTCCGTATCTAGCTTTTGTACAAAGTCTTTCCTGATTGCATCCACTCGCACCGAACTTGAAATCTTGAGAGCGCGCCCCAAGACATATCTGCAAGAAAAGCGGGATTTATTCCAGGCGTGATCAAATAGACGAGACAGCGGGAGAATATACATCCATACAGATACACAATACTGGTATAACATAGGGGGTAGCAGCAAAGCCAGGCATCGACAGCGATAGCGACACACAGCCAGAGAACGGAGGCGGAACAGGGCTCGCCCGCGCACACGCACGACGCTCACGGGCACACGCGCGTGAGGCTGTCGAGCTCCTGGAACATCGTCCCGTCGAGCACCTCCACGCTGTGCATCATGAGCCCGAACGTGACGTCCTCCTGGTACGCGCACAGCATGCCGAGCCCGCGCTCGACGCGCCCGTCGCCGTGCTCGCCGTAGCCGACGCCGAACGCGAGCGTCGGGCCCGCCGCGGTGCCCGCGTCGAACGCGTCCGCGGCGTCGTCGACGACCTTGAGGAGCTCGATCGCGCGGCGGAGCAGCCCGACGAACATCGTGCGGCTCTCGGGCGACACCGCGAGCGTGAGCTTGCGGAGGAGGCGGAGCACGACCTTGGGCAGCCCGAGCGCGGCGTCGCGCTTCGCGCGCTCCTTGAGTGCGGGCGGCGCGAGGAACGCGAGCGCGTACAGCGCGAGCACGAGCCGCTCCGTATATGCGATCCAGCTCTCGCGCATGATCGTCTGGAAGTCCGCGTCCGTCACGGGCAGGCGGTGCACGAGCCCCTCGAAGAGCGTCCACACCCACGCGCCGGGCACCGCGTGCGCGACCGCACGGCGGTTGTCGTCGGGGAGCGTGAAGCGCACGAACGCCTCGAGCGCGTGGTTCGCGAGCGAGGGCGGCGCGGGCGGCTTGTGGTGCGTGTTCACGCCGGTGTGGAGGACGTACTGGAAGGGTGAGATGGCCTCCGAGGGGTCGACGAGGAAGGACGCCATGAGCTCGAATGCGCGCCGGATGGTGAGCCGTGCCGTCTTGGAGAGTGACGCGTCTGAGGACAGGTCGATGCTCCACCCGAAGCTGACGAGCATGTGGATGACCTCCTTGCGGATAGTGAGGACGTCGACGAGAGAGAGGATGGGGGAAATTGGTGTTGGTGCAGAGGACTTGGAGGATGGCGCCAGGCTACAGAGACGCATGAGGACGTGTAAAAGCTTTTCGTGCTTGGCGAGGTAGGCTGCGCTGGCCTCGTCTCCTTGAGCAATACTACGGACGATAAAGACGACCATGAGCACGATGTCCGCCCGCCGGGGTCCTGGGCCTTGGTCCGGGTCCTTGGTGCCGGGTCCTGGTCGGAGCGCAGCAAACGGTTTCGTTTCGCTCTCCAAGACCAAGTTTACGAGCTCCTTGTGAGTGACGAGGGGTGCGTCGTCGTCCAAGTCTTCGTCGTCCTCGACTCCCTCGAATGCGAAGTCCTCCATAAGGTCTACGGCTTCATCCAGTAACTCGGGTGCCTGCGCGATTGGGAACCCAATCTCACGTTCACGATCTCGGGGATGTTGGCTGTGGGGCCGGACTAGTGTCAGGAGGCCGAATGTGGTGAGGGAATATGAAAGCTCGGTAGATATGCGGGACCGCAGGGACAACGTGAGCGCGTCGATGTCGACATGCCCAAACTCGTCACTGTGCTTGAGAGGTCTTGCAGTGAGACGGTGCCACTCGCTCTGAATTTTGTCCAAGTCCCGGCCGCCGAAGGTCTGCAATTCGGGTGCGAACGGCACATACTCGATCTTGCGCCGCGACGGTTGCCGTATGGTGCGTGTGATTGTGGGTACTGCAGGTTCTGCGGGAGCGAGAGGCGCGACGGACTGGTGCTTACGAATGAATACTCAGCAGCACGCATATGACGAACTGGAACTTACAGCGCGAGAATCCGACACGTCTGATCCTCCTACACGGTCCGTCAATGACATTCGCGGCAAGAACACGCTCAACACGCACCTGTCTTCTGCCTGGCGCGCTTCGGATCCGACTCTACTGCCTCCTGAATCTTCCGCTTCCGGCTCTCCAGATCATGGTCGAGGTCACCGGACCCGTTGGCGGGGGCTCCAGGCATGGCGGGGAAGGCACCGGGCTGCATCTTGGGCATAGGAACAGAGCCCCCCGCACCGTTCATCGTCGGGTGACTCGCCCCATTCGCCGGCATTCCCGCGCCTACGCCCGACATCATGTTAGGAGGGTGGAGCGGCATCGCCTGGGCAGGGAGGAACTGACCAGGGAGGGGGCCGTCCATGATGCGGGAGGCGTTGGGCTGGGGGGGCATGCCACCCGGGGGCATCGCGCCTTGGGACCGCATGGGGCCGGCGCCGGGACGCATGTGAGGGTTCATGTTGTTGCGCTGCTGGAGGTTGTTGCGGTAGGCCTCCTCGAAGGGCCAGAGAATGACGGAGTAGTAGCGTTCGAGGATGCTCGCGACGAGGACCTCGCCTTGTTCGGTGGTGGCGGGGAGAGCCTCGGGGAGGCCAAGGTTGTTACGGATCATATTCCACGCATTTGGGTTTCCGCGAAGCTGCGGTGGCAAGGCCGTTGAACGGCGCGCCCGGAGAGAACAAAACAATGTTTACGCACCGCAGGGCCGCCTCCAGCATTGGTGACGAGGATCCATAAACGGTAGAGGTCGACGTCCTTTCCTCCTAGGCGAATGACACCAAGGTCGGTTGGGGATACTTCTAGCGTCTTCCAGGGCATCTGGGCGGGGTCGAAATTTGCGGGGAGGGGGACGCCGGTGAGCTGTGGCGGGAGGGGCGTGTTGCGGCTGGCCATGAGGGAGGCGAGGCCATGGAGCCAGTTGCGTTTGCGGAGCTTGGGGTCCTGGGGGATGGAGCCCGCATTGTTCTGCGGGGGCTGCTGCTGCTGGGGCTGCGGGAGGGACGGGTGGATGAGCGTGAGCGCGAGCGGGGGCAGGGGCGGGGACGGAGGCGGGAGTGGAGAGGGGCGGACGTACGTTCATGGGGTGGATTGACGCCTGGAGATCAGAGAGGGGAGGAAAGGGAGGGCCAGCGGCGCTGTCATGGGGCGCTGTGTCTGGGCGGGAAACCGAAACCGACGCGGGGTTGGACGGGTTCATCGACATTCCCCCGAAATAAGACGCCGAGGTTCCGCCTGGCGCAGAGCGGTTGCCCGCCTTTGCGAGACTCGTGGCATGCAGCGCCGCCATCTGCTTCGCCGCCAGTGGGTCCAACGCGAAGTTCATCCCCAGCCCAGCCCCGCCCCCATCTCCGTGGCCCCCGAACCCCTGCGCGGCCCCCGACGCCCCGACGTTGACGTTCTGCTGCCTGCGGTCCGTCAGTGGGCCATCCCCCGGAGCACCCAGCGTGGGCAGCACGGCGGACAGGTACGCACATCGAATCTGATCTCTTGTGCCTCCAGGCTCCAGGCTCCAGTCGTCTCTTCGATTCCGAGTGCGCGAGCCCCGAAGCTTGCTTGACCTCTGCCGACCGTCCTGCGCGGGAACTGTCCCGCCCTCAACAACACTGCACAAACAACCCGTGATCTCCCCGCTAGGCGCGCGCCTCCCCTCTGCATTTTTCTTCCTCCTCCCATGCCGCCCTCTGAAATAGACGACATCTTCGCCTCCAAGGGCAAGGGCAAGGCTGCCGCTCCTCCTACTCCTTCTTCCTCCTCTTCTGTCCTCCCGGACAAGAAGAAAAAGAAAAAGGATAAGGACAAGACAAAGTCTGCGAAGCGCAAGCGCGAGGAGGACGCCGTCGAGGAGGCTGCTCCAAGCAAGCCTCCCAAACGGCCCGTCCCCGAGACGGTCTTTGACCCGTCTTCTAGCTTGCCTTCTGCAAAGCCGAGCAAGGTCAGTAAGGTGGCGAAGCCCGCTATCAGCGCGGCCAAGCCGAAGAGGCCAAAGAAGGACCGGGAGGACGAGGAACGTTTCAAGGACTCCCGGGGCACTGGTCCTCGTACGTCTTGCCTTCTCCCCTTCGGTGTCTTGCAGTCTGACCTTTTATTGCTATAGGACGTAAAACTGAGGAGGGCTTTCTCATATTCAAAGAGGATGAGCTCGGCATCAACGACACGGGTGGAGGTCAGTTTCCGATCGCTCATCCAGGTGCAAAAAAAGCTGATCGCCCTTTCTAGATACCCCGTTGTGTCCCTTTGATTGTCAATGCTGTGAGTCGCGGCATGTCTGAACAATTTGCTTCGCGCGAGCTAACGGCTATTTGATAGGTTTTTGAATGTATCTATACCATCTCACTACTGTAGCTTTAGATGATACCCCGTACCCGCGTGAGCTCTGAGCGTCTTCATTCGGCTCTATCGAAGCCTCGCCTACCGCTCCGGCAATGGCAGAACGAGGTCAATGTGTAGCCAAGACGAACACATTTTTCTCACATACGAAGCTGTGCCGTCACACCATCCACTGACGTCGTGCTACACTCGAGGAAAGACATCACTAGTTACAATACCCTTTATATATGCTATATCCAGGCGAGTATGGCGTGTTAGTGCACTTGCGAGCCTTCTGACCCGTTATTGTAATAATAGTGTACGCATTCATCTGAAGCAATCATACATCCTTTACTGTCTCATATCTACCCCGTTTCGATCACAGGCTGCCAAAGTATCCTCCGCCGTCGTCTTCACACGACTCCGAGAGGTCAAATCGCAGCCAAAATTATCGTTTACACGGTCCTGGGTCCAATCAGGGTGCCGACGTTTCTCTCCGTAGGCACTTGCTCGAAAGCCAAGGTAGATCTCATTAGCACATGTGTCGTTGGCACTCCATGCCAAATATACACCTTCGCACTCCAATTTCTCTGCGCGTTACGAGCATTCGCGTACAAAAGTCCGTGCCGGGCCAGCTATGGCGTGAGCTAAGTAAATACAACGGGGGATCTCGTTCCAGAATTTTCGCTAGTGAGACAGGTCGACAGGTCTACAGAAACAAAACAGCTCAAGCACTCCAAACGCTATCCCTGCGGCTCATGGACGAGGTCCATGTACGGCGGCGGGTGCACGACGCGCTCGTGGTCCTCGTCGTGCTCGTCGTGCCCGATGTCCGGCACGCGGTACGGCGGCGGCGCGTGCCCGTCGTGAGCCCCGCCGCCCACGCCGTCGTCCACGTCGTGGTCCTCGTGTGGCGGCGGCGGCGGCAGCGGCAGCAGCACCGGCGGGCTCTGCGCGCGCGCCGGCTGCGGCGGGAGCGGCGGCGTCCCCCCTGCGTCGTGCGGCGCGCCCGGTGCGCGGAACTCGGCCGAGTCAATCGACGGCGGCGGGTCCGACGGGTCGTCCATCGGCGGGGGCGGTGGGGGCGGGAGGAGCGCCTCCCCACCCATACCTATGCCCATGCCCATCACGCCCATGCCTAAGCTCATGTCCATGTCCATATCCACGTCCACGTCGAGGCTCGGGCGGTGCGCACGGTGGTGGTGGTCGAGCGCAATGCTGAGCGCCTCGATGGCAGCGCCGGGGTTGACGATGCCCGCGAGGCCGGTCACGTCCGCGTCGCGCGCGGCGAGCTCGAGCGGCGGCGGCGGCGTGCCCGCGCGCTGCGGGAGCACGTCCGCGTACCCGTCGAACTGCTCCGCCGCGCGGAACCCGAAGAGCGTGCCCTCGCCCGCGAACAGGCCGGCGGCGGCTGCTGGCGCGGGTGCGGCGCGCGGCGGCGCGATCGTCGGGTCTTCGTTGGGCGGGACGTAGATCTCGCGCTCGGACTCGAGGAACGTGGGGAGGCGCGAGGTGGACGCTTCGGACTCGAGGAATGTGGGTGGACGCGAGGAGGTGGACGCCTCGGCTTCGGCAGACCAGAAGGGAGGTGGAGCCTCACGCTCCTCAAAGGGCGGGGGTGCGCCTGCGATGGCGCTAGGGCCCGCTTCCGAGTATTGGGGGACTTCAGCGTCGTCCAGGCGTACTGTCCTCGTAGGTGGCCGGTCGTGCTTCTTCAGGTAGGCGGCATCCACTGACGGCTCGACCTCCGGAAGAGGGGCTGCCGGTGGCAGAATGTTGAGCGCAATCTTCTGCGTAGCCACGCGTTCTGTGTGGCTTGACATATTCATGAACGTCGCGTGGACCAGCAGTCGGAAAGAGACGGAGTGTAGCAGGGTGGACTGCGTAATGGAAGCGCACTCGACATCGGAGTCTGCGGAAACCGTTTCTTCGGAGGGAAGTGGGTGACTTGCAGTGCTCGGTCGAGGAGACTCGGCAGGCGGGTGCAAGACGAGCCGTATACGGAGAGGACGGGACGGGTGTAACCGACATGACGCGCCCGACAGCGCAACCACTTTGCGTTCCCCAAGCTCCTTTTCGATAGGCACGAAATCTGGGGCCTGTCGGGATGTAGATGGGATAGGAGGCGGCCTCTTCTGTGATGGAGTGGATGGTTGCCCTTCATCGTCCGCAGGATTATCAAGGAAGTCGCTGTCGTTAACCTCACTATCATCCGTCTCGTCGCTCTTGACATGAATGACGCGCACTAGCTCGGCGCGTAAATTGCGCAACCGCAGTCCTTGCTCGACGACAAAGTCCGCAGGGGGTGTCGGGACCGTGATGTATATCGGCACGGGCTCCCCCGCTCTGAACGTCGTCCGGGGGAGCTGAACCTCTACCTTGCTCGGCTCAGAGATTGTCCAGGTTTCCGGGGTGAGAGGGAGGTCGTGAGTATGCGAAGTGTACCTCCGGGTATGGACCAGGTACCGGCGGCGAAGCGGGGGGATGGCTTCGTCCAGGGGGATCACGGTCGCCGTAAGCGTATGTGTGAGCGATGACCGGGAGGTGTGTAAGCACTGAGGGGTGTCGACGGGGAGTGGTATTGAGAACGGGAAGCTAGACCTCTGCTGAGGGGCAGAGTCCGGGGTTGCAGCAAGGATGAGCTCCGTATTCGCGAGCTCGATCTCCCGCTCATGTGCCTTCTCAACGGACCGCAGGCTCACTGACCTGCATTACCACATGTTGAGCTTCTAGCTGTACTTGCCGCGCAAGAGAGAGTGCATACACTTACACTGTTTGCCATCGGAAGTCAGCACAAGTACTCTTGATCTGCAGCTCGCCCTCTACTGCCGCACGCTCATTATCCGCGCCGAGGAAACCCTTCTGGAAATTCACCCCGCCGTCTGTGACGGGTATGACGACGATCTGGGGGCAATCCGCGGGGAATGCGAGGGATGACGGAGGGTCCGCATCCGAGGCCGCGTCGCTTACGCCGTCCGGGGCGGAGACGAAGCTGAGGTGGTCCGAGTCGTCCGAGCCCAGGTGGACGTCGGACTCCGACGGCTCTTGTGTGTACGTCGGAGGCAGATCCGTCGACATGGCGGGATGGTGGAGAGGTAGGAGGAGGAGAGAGGGGTCAGCGTTGGTAAGCAAGATGTGGAGAGAGCATGGTCGGAAAGGAGCGGACGAGCATGCGCTGTGTCGACCAGTGCGCCTAAGCAGACGGAGATGAAGCCACAACTCTGTGCTCAGTGGCGCATCTCGCAGTCGACATCTTCGGCTGATCGCCGGTCCCCTTCCCTCTTCTCTGCCGGCCTCGGGGCCCTTCCACACCAGCTCTGGGACAGGCCAGTATACATGTACTTGCATTACAGGAAGCCGGCAGCCTGCTGTACTGGCCTCGGCTGTCTTGGCATCCTCGTATCTCCTGTAGCACTCGCTGTGGCATGTGTGTAGACAACATCAATAAATGATATGTCAGTCCATGACGCTCCAATACGACAGCAAGTACATGTACGGGGGAAAGGGCATATAGATCGGACGGGCGTAAAGAGAAAGGAGGGGGTAAATGGTACGGTAAGAAGGCATTAGAGCTCGTGATGGGGGGAGCGGGATAGAGAGGGGGGACGCGATCTCGGGTACACGCGGGCGCGGCAAAAATCAACAATTGCACGCATCCTTGCCCTTCGCATTGTTCTCCTCCAGGTTGACACCGCCCTCCTGGGCAGCACGACCGGATGCAGCGCCCGGACGCTGACCGCCGCGGGTCGAAGCCAGAATCTGGTCGATGGGGATCTTCTTGGCTGTGTAGATTAGAGTACGGGTCATGGAGGAGAGGGATAGGAAGATGAGCACACCGCCTCCCGACGAGCACATGGGACCTCTTACCAATTTCGGTGAAGATTTCCACTACGCCCTCGCCCGTCTTCGCCGACGTCTCAAAGAAGAGAAGACCGGCCTCCTGCGCATATGCCTCCGCCTCGTCGCGCGGGACCTGCCGGAGGCTCTCGGGCTCGCCCGAGGCGGCCGTCTCTCCGGGTGTCGCCGTTGCGTCGTCCGCTTCGTCTTCGGACTCGGGCGTAGAGGATGAGGAACCAGAGGAAGTAACGAGATCGATCTTGTTGCCCGCAAGGGCGATGACGATGTTGGGGTTTGCTTGCCGCTGGAGCTCCTTCACCCAGGTCTTCGCCTTCTCAAGTGAGGAGGCCTTCGTAACGTCGTAGACAACCACAGCAGCTTGTGCGTTGCGGTAGTACATGGGCTGCGTACACAGCATTATGAATGAACAGCATATCGGCTTCATACGGACTGAGACGTACCGCGAGCGAGTGGAAACGCTCCTGGCCGGCCGTATCCCAAATCTCATATCTCAACACGCGGTCCTCCAAACGACACTTCTGCGTCAGGAAAGCTGCACCAATTGTAGGCTCCTTGTTCGGCTGGAACTCGTTCGAGACCTGAAAGGAAGAGTTGAAGAGGGACGCAAGAGATAGGGTGGGCAGTGACCACTCACGAAACGCAGCACAATCGACGACTTTCCAACAGCCGCCTCACCTAGGGTTCCACATAGGCATTAGCTACTAATATGGGTGAAGATCCACGCCCCTGAGGCACATGGACTCAGACATGCTCATCGCCACGACCCTGGAGGCAGGAGGCGGGGAGGACGGAAGTGGAGCCCGAGCGGCGAGGAGAGCGTGGATACAAAGAGCAAACTCACCAAGCAACACCAGCTTGACCTGGACGGACCTCTCTGTCGAGCCGGAAGCAGCGTCGGCCATGTCTATGAGGAGTGTGAGGGGGAGGAGAAAGAATAGAATACACGGAGGAGGTGAGGACGTTGATGGCGTAACGAAGACCAGCGCATACGTCCTCCCTTGTTTGTCCCAGCGCCGGCGCTTGTGCCCAATTGTAGCCACCGCGGTGCCTGTGGCTCGCGGGGAGCTCCGCCTCTCTCCCCGCCACCGCGCCATGCGCAGCCCTTTCGTCCGGATTCTCGTCCCGCTCTTCGTGCCACGCACGCGTTCGGTTTTTCTAGCCCCAAACCCGGAATACTTGGGTATACAAGCTACCACTACGACTATGTTCACAGCGCCGCCGGATCTACAGGGAACGCGATCTCGTAGTACGGCCTCAACTCGTCGCAATTGACGAACAGCCCGTCCTCCAGCTCCGTCTCCTTGGCCTCGCTAAACACGTCAGGGCACACGAACGGTAGCTGCCCACCCTCAGCACTCGCGACCGAATCCACCGTCATGTTCGCCAAGGCCTGCGCGTCCTGTTGCAGCGCGCCCTGTGAGATGACGACGTTCGTAGTGACGGACTCGATTCCGCTGCCGCTGCTGCGCCTGTGTGACTTGGACTTCGCTCCCGGTGCGCGCGTGAACGCCGTGGGTTGGTCATAGTACCAGTACGTCTGCGCGGCGTAGTCGGGCTGGTGCTGGCGCAGGAACGCGACGTACTTGCCCTGCGGGTCCCCGTACGCAGCCGCGACCGCCGCGACGTGTGGGAAGATGTCCGAGACGTCCTCGTTCTTGGGGTTAGAGCTCATGATGTAGTCGAGCGCGGTCTGAATGGTCGCGCCGTACTTGGACTTGGCGGACCAGAAGTCCATGCCAAGCTGGTCCCCGAGTTTCGCGTTGGTCTGTGGAGCGGCGTGAGGAGGTCGTCCGTTTCTGATGATTAGAGTTGAGCACTTACAATCATAGCTTCTAGGTTGAAGCACCGGTAGTGGTACGGGCGAGTTCGGACGGCTTCGAAGGGCTGCTCCCCGGACTGCGCGATCTGGTCCTTGAACTGGTTCGTGAAGTAGTTCTGAAGCGCGGTCTGGGCACCCTGCGTGTCGCCAAGGTACATCTTCGCCGCCGCGAGCTGGCTGACGTAGAAGGAGACGTGGTTGCTGTACGACCCAGAATGAGCACGCGTCGCGCTTCCGCCGCGGGGCGGCGCCCGCCCGGACGGTACTCACTTTGCCTTCTTCGCGACCTGCTTGCCCAGCGCGCTATTCTCGAGCCAGGACGCGTACGACCGCATCCAGTTCGTCATCCCCGTGTCCCGCGCCTGCGACCAGTCGGGGCTGCCGGCCTCCTTGAGCACCTTGAGGCCGTTCACGACCTTGACGAGCCCGCGCATGTCCAGGATGCCCGTCCACGTCCCCATCTGGTGGTCCTTGCCCGGCCCGCGCACCTGCTGCCCAAAGTTCATGTTCGGGTTCATGCCCGTCGTCGGCGAGAGGAAGAACGCGTCGACGATCTTGGCGGTGTTCTGCGAGTACGCCTTCGTCGTCTTCTGGATGGCGAAGGCGATAGCGTTGTACAGGATCGCCTGGGCCATGGCCACTGCCGATGCCGAGTCGGGGAGCGTGCGCACGTCCGGGTTCACCTTGCCGTCTCGGACAGCGTAAGGGCAGGTCGTCCAGGCTGCGGAAGGAAGGTGCTAATTAGCAGACATCCGTAATATGCTCAAGAGCTTGTACGTACTCGCAGAAGGTGCCATCTTAGCCGGAGAAGGGGTACACTTGCTCCCTTTTTGAGTCTTCGCCGGTGCTGCGGCAGGTGCGGGGCTCCCCGAGAGAGTTCCCCACGTCGTTGACGAGGGAGGAAGACCGGGCGAGACGGGGAGACTGCCGACGTCCGGGGGTGCCGTAGGCAGCGCAGGTGCAGGATTGGTGTCGGGGTACGTGGGCACTGAGAGTCCGTCGTCCCGTGGAGCAACCGTCGGGTGGGCGCGGCTACCGCTCTCTACACGAGAAGCAGGTTGGGGGGCGGGGTTATCGAGAAGCTGCCGCCGTCTCCGCATCATGCGGTGGTGCTTGCGGCCGTGCTGCGCGCTGTAGTCGCCCGACTCTCGGCGCAGGGCTACATTGAGGGACAGGGCGAAGTCGCTATACGGGTGGCTGTAGTCCTCGCCGCCGTCGTATGGGTCGTTCCCACCATATAGGTCGCTGTTGTCGCCCTTGGGACTACTGTCGTCTTCCGGGTCGTTGTCTCCTGTACTGTTTCCCGGCCTCGGTCCAGAAAGGTGGTTGGACCCCGTCGAGCACCAATTGCAGTCCGGCCAGTGGCTGATATGGACGTGAGTTAGGTGACTATGTAAAGACAAGCGACAACAACACTTACTACGGCGCCCAGCTGAGGTAGTCCCGCACGTCTCCACTCGGGGGCTTAATGGGAACCTTGGCCTTCGAAGTAACGGCTCAAGAGATACCCAATCAGATGCGACACCTTTCTCGCGAAGGAAAGCTTGGCTTACTCCAGGGCCCCTTACTTGCCGTGCTTCCAGCCATGCTGAGGATACGCTGTCTTGCAGCAGAAGTGTCGGCTCCTTTCGCTCCGTGGGCGACATAGTCGACGCTGATCCAGTCATTGGGGTCCGCTAGAAGTCTGTCAGCCACTTGGGGCTGCACACGAAGCACGATATAGAACGCACCAGTTACAATACTCGTTGAGACCGCGAGGACCAGGAGGAACAGCATAGAGCGGACGAGGCGAGAGCGAGGCATAGCGGCGAGAGTGTTCGGTGCGAAGGAAAGCAGCTTGTCGGGAAGGCCTCTGGGTATATGCGCACAGCAAGCGACGCAAAGACCAGCTTTGCGAAGGGCAGATGGGGGTGAACGGCAAGGAGGAAACAGATCGGGAGATAGTGTTATGAGCCCCCGAGTGCGGCTGGCACTGGGTAACACCAGTCAGCCTCCTCACTGAGGGAGCTGGCTGAAGTTTATAAGAGGACCGAGAAATCGCGTCCGGTCCCGAGCAGTAAGCGGGGAGCTATGTTCAGCCTCCTAAAATAAACATAGTCAGCCGCATACATATACAAAGTTGTAGGGTAGTACTTGCATGATAGTGAGCGCGAGATTCGAAGGTTCCTGGCTTCCGAGAATCATGCGCTCTGTTGAGGGCGTCAGCTTTTTGCGGCATATACACCGCCACTATTCGCCTGACCGCTATCTGAGTGCGTCTGCGACCGGCCGTCAACGAACCCCAGACCATAGGATGTCTAAAGTATGGACCAGGAGCAGAAATATCGCGTCCACTTCGCGTCTCACCATTGTACTAACAAATGAAAGTGCACGCGAGGTAGTAAAAGTCGTGTGGAGTTACGTTTTGCGATAGCAAATCGACATACAGAACGGTTGCAATGTATTGTACAATGCGAAAGCGGAACGAATGGTCGAAGCCGTTGAGGCTCGGAAACATCGCGGTAGCTAGCACGGCCGACAAGCTCAAATGTAGCTCGAGTCGCACATCAAAGGGGGGCGGGTGAACGAACTGAGCGAAAGAAGGAAGGGGAGAGGCCACAGTCTCCCAAGTCGAAGGGGGCATGCGCGGAACGCGACTACCTGTTGTCCAGGCCCGGACACGGACTGTGCGACTCCCACCCCCGCGATCGTCGCCTCGACCGGGGCGCGGGCACGGACGAGGAGCGGAGGAGGGGCGGCGCCGCCGCAGTGGACGCGCGCGACGCGACGGTCTGCGAGCCCGAGTGCGGCGTGCTCACGTTCGTCGACGGCCAGTCCGGGGACGGCAGGATCGTCGGCGTGCCGGCGTAGGCCTGCCGGAGGAACGGCGGGCGCGGGATCCCGTCGAGCGACGGCGACGGGGCCGGCGAGGGCGCGGCCGACGACGCGGCCGACGCGAGCACCGGGAGGTCCGGGTCCGGGTCCCGCGGGGTGGTGATGGAGATGGAGCGGATGCGGGACTGCCGCGCGGACGAGTACGCGCTCAGGCTCGAGAGGTCGACGGTGTTGCCCGCCTCGCTCGGGAGGCTCGAGTCTCCGCGCGGGCGGTACCGCTGTCGGTAGTCCACGCTGACTGGCGACCAGGCGCGGCGGGAGTTCCTCGGGCGGAGCATTGTCCGGTCCTCGACTTGGGCGCGGTGCATGGGCCCCCAGCTCTTTGGGTCTTGGAGCCACGCTTCTCGTTCGTGTCTGCGCGCAACGCGGCCGAAGCTGTGCATTGTGCATAAGGAAATGACGAGCCCTACACAAACAGGTTAGTGAGATCGTGCGGGATTAGACAAGAGAGCGACACCGACAGTCCAACATAATCCAGCTGTTAGCCCCCAGAAGCAATTCTTGAGTGACCCCGACCAACATGACGACAGCAATGACAAGTAATGCTGCAGATATGAAAGTTGTGTATAACAGCTATTGATTGTAGTCAGAACGTAAGTGCACGTGATCTCATACAGCGCACTTACTTCGTTCTTGAGCATATTACGGAACAGGTCCGCGCGAGGCACATATCGGATAATCCGATCCATGACTGAAGGGGGAGGCGGAGAAGGGGCTCGAGGGTACTCTGGCTCGCGGGCTGTGGAGAGACGGATCGGAAGGACGTTGGATAGCGACGATATTCGAGCGGCCTCCGGTGGATCCGCAACGATGGATTCGCGGGGCTCAAAGACTGTACTTGAAAGCACGGGTTCGCCGGACAACCACCGCCGAAACCGATGCGCGTTGCATCTGAATGTCCCGTCGCAAGGGCGGCCGGTGCAGACAGTCTGGACAGGAAGTGGCCGCTTCTCGTTGGGGTTGGGCACGTAATCCCACCAACCTCTTCGGCTAGCATCTCGTGAGAGACTGTCCTTTCTTGGGACATCTGGAGCGTCCCTGTCCCCGTCCTCGGTGAGGGTTAGCGACAGTCTAGCGTGCTCGGCAGGACTTCGATACGATCTATAGACAGCCCACAGGACTGAAACTGGTGAGAACACATGGAGTATCATAAAAATAAATACTCACAGCATAGACAAATGAAGCAGGTCTCCACAAACTGCAAAACAATGGAGACCGGTAGAAGATGCGATTCGAACTCGGTGTCGCAGGTGCCTGCGAGTAATTAGAGGGGGGACGTCTGCATAATGCGAGAAACACACCTGTAAACCTCCTCCCGCCCCTATATTCAGCTATAACCACTCCCGACACGGCGATGATTGAAGCACGCAGGAATGCCAATACGACGACCACGAATCCCGCATTGCTCAGGCATCGGTAGGCTTTGGTGCCCAGGATACCCGTTACCTAGAGTTCGCATGAGGACAAATTTTTCACTACGAGTGGACGTGATGCACATACCAGAAGAGTGGAAGAAAGTAAGACACCACCCTTCTTGAGCACGCCAACGCTAAGACGAGGGAGAGGGATGTGAGCGCTAAAGCAAAAAGGTGGCTGCACCGAGAGCACTCACGCAGTGCAATCAAATGCGGGCACGAAGTTGGCCACGATGTAAATTACGACGACGACGACACCAATAATTTGGCTGAGGACGAGCATATGGAAGAGTGACTTGTTCCGTGCATTTACTGTGCGGGTATATTGGATCGACCTGTAGGTATTTCGGAGAAAGTACACGCCGAGAGCGCCGCCCATGACTAGCCACCCCTCGGAGACGCGAAGATTAGGTTGGTAGACGGAGCTAATGAGGGAGCCATCGCTAAGAGCGGTGTAGGCGGGGCGAAAGGCGGTGATTGGGGTGCCTCTGTAGAAGCGGGAGTAGTCGGAGATCGTGAGGGTCGTATGGATTACAACATGAACAACGTTGGGGGAAGGAGAGCCTGAACGACTGGCACAGGACGTAACGAATGCGCCAACTGGGTCGGAGGTTGAGGTCGACGGCTTGAAAAATGTGGAGGTGGTGGTGGCCGCGAGGAGGGTGGCTGTCGGGAAGGGGGACGAAGGGGTGAATGTCCTGAGGGAGGAAGAGGGGAGATGGGAGGAGAAAACGCCAGATGAAGGGCCCAAGCTCATGGCCGGGAGGGGGAAGAGAGAGGAAGATGGCGAGTCGACCTCACCAGGAGGGGCGCATCTGTCAAGGGGGCGAAGGGAGGAGGCCGGCAAAGGAGAGATTGGGCGGATGTATGGGGGCCGGGGAGGGGCCCATGTCAGAGGTGTGAGCCGTGCGGGGGACAGAGATCAAATCGAGAGTGGCCACCAGGAGCTCGGCCAGGCGTGGCAGCGCCCGATCTGCCAACGGCAACCGGAAAAATCGGGCCAGAATGGGCAGCTGGGGCACCCAGCGTCGGGCGGAGTGATCGGTGGCTGCCGCCTGTAGCCGTCTCTGGCATGGGAGCGTTTGCGAGGACGAGCGGTCTGGCCTGCCACAGGCTGCCACCAGGCTCCCGCTCCTGCCGCCCCCGCGCAGCTCGAACCTTGAAGCTTCCCACCCAGGCAGACGCGGCAGACGCGCTCCAGAAGCCCCGCGGCCAGCGCCAGCCGGCCGTCGTGTAGCGTCCCCTGCGCACGCGACTCAATGGTCGTGACGAGCCCAGGAAGCTTTCCCTGGTCGCACGCCATGTGCCCCCGTCGCCCGCCCCTGCGTAATTAACACGCTTAAGGCACCCCCGCCTCCCGCCCACGCCCTTCTGCACCCGCCCTGCCCGACACCCACTCCTCTGCCGGCAGCGCGACCATAGTCCACCGAAGCCCTGTCGCCCGTCGCCCGCCGCGCTCATCGTTGCACCTTGGCGAGCCTTCCGCGACGCTCAGCCATCGAGCGGGATCGCCCAGCAGGCGCCGTCGTCATCGACCCACAGCCGAGGCGTCATCCCGCTCCGCCTCCGCGGCCCGCTCCCCGCCGCCCCGATCAATTTCTCCTCCCGTCGGCAACACCCGGCAGATCTGGTCATCGTTTCCCGCGACTGTTTTTTCGAGCTATCTAGCCGTCCTCTGCTTGTACAATCTGCTCTTCTGACTCTTCCTTTTGTACGCGAAACCTTGGCTCTTTCCTTCTACTACCATGTCGTCATCAAGAAAAGCACCTGTAATCATCATCACAGGCACTCCGGGAACTGGAAAGACGACCCATGCAGAGCTCTTGGCTCAGGAATCTCCCATTCCCTTAAAACACATCAACATTGGTCAGTTAGTCAAGGATAAAAACCTCTACGAGGAATACGACGAGGAGTGGCAAAGCTACAATGTCGACGAGGACAAGGTGTGTTAGATCCCGCCTCGCCCTTCCCCGTGCTATGTTCGAGCCGTACAGTCTGTTCTAGCTCCTGGATGAGCTTGAGCCTCTGGCTTCGGAAGGCGGCGTCATCCTCGACTGGCACACTTGCGAAATCTTCCCCGAACGATGGGCGGATCTCGTTGTCGTACTGCGCTGTGACCACACGAAGCTCTGGGAGCGCCTGGAGAAGAGGTGCGTAGCAGTCCGTGGGCAAAGGCGCACCTAATACGACTCTAACCTGGCGTACCTAGAAATTACCCTCTCAAGAAGATCCAGGAGAACAACGAAGCCGAGATCATGGAAGTTGTTCTCGACGAAGCACGATCCTCTTACGCACAGGAGATTGTCGTCGAACTGCAGAGCGAGGCAACAGAAGACCTCGAGTCGAACGTCGCGCGAATCGTGCAGTGGATCGAGGCATGGAAAAAAGATAGGGGAGAAGCATAGGGAAGTCAATGATTATATGATGCATACACTACCTCCAAGATCACCACTGCCCTCCGTGGTTCCGTCCTTATTGATCCTTCTACCGCTTTCCCGTGAAGACCCACATCCCCCGGCGTTCCTCGAGAGGGAAGCCATTCGGATTCTCCGATTCGTTTCGCTGACGCTTCGGGGTCTTCTTCTTCCCAGTGGCGATTCTAATCTTCTCAAAATACACGTACCTGTGTGCGATGGTATCAGCAAAGAAGGTGGTCTGGTTCAGACCTTGACCTTACGCAGCATAATACAGCCCATTGCCAGCGCCTCCGGTCGGACCAGATGCTTTCACTTGAAGAAGTGGTGGTCAATCTCTACACTCCCACAGTATCGCGTCCTGCTTACTGAATCGATTCATCGAGTTCGAGTTGATATTGCCAATGTCCCTGAGCCAGTGAGTAACCTGTTTGGAGCTCAACATGAGACATGTGTGTCGACAAGCGTGAGATATGGTCGTACCTTGAACCCAGGCGTCTTCTGCAGTTCTCTGATCTTCCGCCGAATCTCATTGCAGTCGTCGCTGTAGCACAGAGTCAGTCTTCTCCACTAAGCACTAGTTCCCTCGAATACTGCACGTACTAGACAGGAACACCGTCACCCTGCAACAGAGAACATGCGTGAGCTCGCTTGACCTCCACACGTCCTTCATGCCGTGGAGTAACGTCTACTCACCTCATCTTCGAGCTCAATCTCACGCCAATCTTGAGCAACTGCAGCCGCTTTGCCCTTCTTCGTAGCCTTCGACGACCCTTCCCCAGCGTCGGCAACGCGAGCTTTCTTCGCAGATGGCCCAGCCTCGACGGGAGTGGCCACGCTTCCTGAAGCTGCGAGCTGGGTGTCGGCCACGGATTCGAGCACGTCCGACTTGCGCTTCGGAGGCATTGGAAGTAAAGACTATCCTAGAGTGTTGGGCACGAGGGGGTAGTGGTTGGTGGTAGGGAAGCAAGAAAGGGAGACCCGCAGGTGGTCGACTATATATCTGGCGTCACCCCACCTAATAAACGGCAATCGCTATTACGACTCGCGGAGTTGTCGAGGGTGGTCGAGGCTAGCGCTTGGCGCCCATTCAACAGCCCAGGTCAAGTGACCGCGTTGGTCGCGTTACGTCACGCGATTCGTGACCACCCGTCGGGGTTTGGGGCTCGGGAGGAGGCGGGCCCACCGGCGCGGGGGCGCGCGCGACCCCTCGGTCACCGGACGCCCCGTCGCCATCGAACGCAGCAGGGAAATCTTTCCAGGTTCCGTCGGACGCGTCCTTTCCGATCCCACCCACAGGCCGCGCGCGCGCAAGTCTCCACAGGGTCGGTCAGCGTTCATTTCGTCTCCAAGGTTATGCGCCCTGGTCGCGACGCGCCGCGAAGGTCTCCTATCTTCGAAGCTCGCGCTCCCGAGCGCGCGAGCCTTCCGGCAGGGCGACGCGATCGGACGCTGCGCTATCGCACCGACGGCGCGGGGACATACACACACGAAGGCACACCGCGCGCGGGGTCGGGCGAACGAGCGACCTCCCGAGCCCCAGGCGCGTGAGGGCGTTCTCAAGCTCCCGCGCGACATAGATATGATCGACCGGGCGACATACGCACACCTGACCCGCGCGCCCTCCCGCACCCTCCACCCGACAAATCCCCCGGCCCTCGTCTTCGTCTTCCTCCTTCCCAGCCCCCATCGCGCTCAGTACTCGGTTAGAGCCCACCCAGCGCCGCCGCGCTCACAGCTCGCCATGCACGCCCGTCGCCCTCCTCCCCACCCGCGCCCCCTCCGGCCCCAACTCCCTGCGGAACCCGGGCCCGCCCTCGGGGAAGATCTGCGCGGGGGGCACGGGCGGGGCCGCGGCGCGCAGGGCGGGCGTGCCCCACACCGCGTCGCGCACCCACGCGTCGTCGCGCGCGGCGAGGGAACGGAAGTAGCTCTCGCCCGAGGACGCGGTGAACGCGAAGCTCTGCGCGGTCGCGCCGGTGCCGTTCACCGCGTGCCGCAGGCCCGGCGCGTCGTCCATGCCCACGGTGCCTTGTGCGCGCTGCTGCGAGAGCGTGGTGCGCGCCGCGTGCGCGAAGGCGGGCGAGAGGAGCGCGCGGGCGTACGTCTGGTTGATCGCGGAGCCGTACCCGCCTGCGGAGGGGGGCGTGGGGCAACGGTCAGTGCCCCGCGGTGGATGGGGGGTGGGGGCCGACGTACCGAATTGCATCTCGTACAGGGTGTAGTTTGAGAATACCGAAAGCGGATAGGAAAAGGCGTCCCGCAAGACGACGCTCCCCCCGTGCGTGGACAAGGTTGTGCCCTCCGTAAGCTGCGTACCCCACTGCGATACGTGTGAGCAGCGGCGTAGGTTCGGACGAGGGACCCAATGGCGCACCTGGACCCAGCCTTCGCCGACATATTTTTGGTCGTTCGTGTAGCCAAGGTGTTGCTCAAAGGTTACAGTTTGCGTGCCCTTGTCGCCGTGGATGATCGACTCGACGACGATGGTACGGTTGGCGGCGACGGAGGTCACGACTGTGGCGTTATCCGCAGAGACCCGTCCCCCCGTCTTTGGAAGCGGCTCCGCGTCGGCCACGTATTTCGTCATCTTCCCAGATATTTGCGTCTTCCCCAGCCACAGGTGCAGCGATCCTGAGACGAACCAGTTTGAGTTGATCGTCGGCGACTCTCCTTGGCCGCGTACGCGGAGCGTAATTGTGTGGTTAGCGCCATTAGCTAGAACGGGCAAGAAAGGCGTTACGTCCACGAAGTAAGTTGGTTGGTCGTAAGCCCCATAAGCCGTCAGCGGCCTCCAGTTCGTTGGGGTGATTCCGCCAGTATAGATCACCGCGTGCGGCCACACCACGCCCGCGAGCTGCCCGTCCACGAGGACTTGCACCTCTCGGAATGGGCCCTTCCCGATGAGGCCCGTCGAGGCAGGGAAGTACGGGAGGAACTCATCGGGGGTGTTCAAATACCAAAATTCCTCCGCCGAGTTACCGGAGGCGTAGACTTCGACAATGGCTTGCTGTGTGGTGCGAGGAACTGTAACATTGGCACTACCCCCGGTATCGTCGGCAATGGTGAAAAAGTTCAACTGATTCGGGGACAGGTTGCTGATGGGGAGGACCAAGTCGGCGACCGCTGGTTGGGGGAAGAGGCGCGTCGGGGCATAGAAGGTTCCAGTCAATGTTACTGACAACGGCAACCGTTAGAACGTGTAGCCAATCCATAGGGGGTTATAGTATACCATGGAACACTCCATCTAGCCCCCTGTCTCTGCGGTCAGCGCTATGATCTCAGTAGTATGCGATTGCATTTACCCACAAGTCTGCGGAAATGATGTTGCTGAAATCCATCAAGAGGTCACCGGGTTTTGCAAAGAGGGGCCTATAGTGAGTAACATCTTTGACGCTGGAATGCAATGAGATGGTGTTCTTAAATGATTAAATACCGCATGCGTACATGCTACGTCGTGTCAACCAGTGAATTTAATGTGGAATAGTAGGAGGCCAAACGTACGTCCAAACCGTCCCAGTCTTTGTGGGTTCCGCACTCGAGTGCCGCCAAACTGTTCATCTGTCAGCCTATGTCACGGCTGCAATTCGAACCGCCGACGCTCACTCTCGACATGAGACAGATACATGGACTGTTCATGAATCAGTCTCATAGTTGTACTAATCACGTCGCAACGTTCACTCACGCTCAAGCGATCGTATTGTGTTCCATTTCTGTTCATCAAATATGAGAGCCTCATACACCGAAGAGGAATGACGAGCATCACTCACGAGTAGACCGTTAGGTTGAGCGTGATTGCTGCCCATTCCCCGGGTGTCCCACAATTGGTTGCGGTTGGCGGGAAGTATGCCACTACGGCTGGATTGCCGTAGCTCCCGTCACCGAAGTCATGCTGAAGAAGGGGCATTGTGCAGCTTGTCCCTCCCTGCGGCACGACGGGCGGCGCGTAAACTTGCAGGTCAATGAGAGGCGCTACCGTGTCGTCATTCGTCGACAACGGCACACGCCGCTCAATGGAGGAGTCTGGTGGGGGCCCTTCCGCTAGAGCCCTGTAAAGTGGTGCAAGCTCTTCGGGAGTTGGCTGCGCTGCAATGATGAGTGCATATGTCGCCAGAAGACTGCCTACCACGGAGAGGGTCCGCATGCTTGCTTGGACCAGCGACTAGCTTGGAGTCGACGGTGGCTAGAACCAACACGTAGAGGCCTGACCCTGAGGAAGGCCCAGCACATCACGAAAAGCATATTGTCGATAAGCACCGGGCCGCCTCGTAGGCTTCGCTATCAGGCGGGTCGACAACGATGACCAGGACCAGGTGGACCGTCCGGCCAAGCCAGGTTGTGCGGCTCCTGCGCCGTGTGATCCGCCTTCTTCCAAGATCCCGATCTGACCAGCGATCGGAGGACGCCGAACGTCCCTGTCCGCCAGCGCTTGAACTGCCTGAACGCCATTCATTCCGGGTCTTGGGCGTTGCTGGCTTCATCCCTCCGTGCTTCTGGGTCCTGGCTATCGTCTGTGTCTAATTTCTGGGTCTACAAAAGGCCGACTGAGACCCCCAAACCTCATCCCATACCCATGCCACCAAGGAGAAAGCAGCCGCCGGTCGTGTATGATGAGGAGTCGGAAGAGGAGACCAGTGGTAAGCGACCTATGTTTATGTGCGCGTGGTCATGGGACGTAGGGCTCACAAATCACAGAGGTCCCGTCTGAGCCCATTGAAGACGATGAGCTCGAAATGGACGTAGATGAAGACGCGGAGGACGCGGATGGCGACCCGGACGATGTAGACGTTGTGGGACACGATGACGAAGGCGTAGTGGACGACAAGGACGTGGTAGAGGAGGACATAGAGGACGAACTGATCGATGTGCGTGCCTTCCATACACTCCATAATGGTTTAATTGACCTGTCCGTAGGATGGCTCGGATGAAGACGTGTCTTCCCCAGCGCCGGCAGTGTTATCCTCGCGTTCGCAGCCTCGACTCAAGATTAAACTAAAGCTCCCCTCAGCAGGCGGTACACCAACTCGTGCTCGCCGCAGGGCTGCAGCCGCAGCCGCGCGAGGTGTGTCGCTGTGCTATAGTGTACCAACGCTCTTGTCTGAACCCACATCCAGGTAGCGACATTGAATCGGAGGATGAGGACGATGAGGAGGACGATGATGACGGTGGCTCGACGCGTTCGACTTCCGTGGCGACGACGGGTCCCAATGGCCGCGCTCTCACTGCGCGCCAGGCCGTGCTCAGAAACGTCGTGGATTCCTCGCACGTCTCGCTCAGTATGTGTATATGTGTGTATCGAACGTCGTCACGCTCTTCTAATTGTTCTACACAGTTGAACCCGCAAACTCTCGAAAGAAGAAACCGCTCACCGAGATCGAGATCGCATTGAAGCGCGAGGAGACGGCGCGGAAGCGGCGTAACCTAACAGAGAAGAAGCTGGAGGACGAGAAGGTTAGACCAAAACCCTCTTTGCGAGCTAGAATCGACGAACTCATGCTGTCGTGTCCAGGCGGAGACCATCAACCGTTTGCTGAAAAAGCAGTCTCGCGCAAGGGGCAAACGTAACGCGCTCTCCACCGCAGAAGACCGACCGGGTCCAGAAGCCCAGGGCGAAGGCGAGGAGGAAGAGGTCGCCGAGGTTGCTGCGCCTCCTCCCACTATGTACAGATGGGTGTCGAGTGCGCGGCCCCAAGTGAAGTCAGATGCAGGGAGCGGGGACTCGACGCCCGGAGAACCGGTCATGACCATGTCCTTCTCCGTGCCAGTCATGGCGTTCCCACAGAGAGGGGACGAGAACTCTATGGAGGTGGATGGTACTCCCTCTGCTCCGCCACCTCGAATACCGCCTGCCGTCCCACCTACGTGCGACGTCAAAGGGTGTACAAGCGCGAGGAAGTATCGCTTGGTACGGGACTTCCAGAAGGGGGCGTGTGGGATGGGCCATCTGAAGCAGTTGGAGGCTCAGATTGCGTAAACCGGATTTTGTTACCGTGTAACCTCGCTGTATATTAGTGCTTTGTTTTGGCTATGATTCGCTGTCTTTTCGGGAGTTGTGTGCCAAATGCCGTAGCAAACCAAGTCCACCACTCACGTTCCAAGTACTCAATGGCGGCATGCAGTTCTGTCACAATGTACACCCCTCACGGGTGATGGGATAAATAGACATAGTTTAGCGGACGTGTTCCTAACAAGCCCATGGTAGTCGTCCATCATGCGTCGATCATGATGAGGCCGTGAAGTAACTGTCATTCTTCAACACCATACCCTACAACGTGAACCTCGCGCCGAGCACGCAACAGAGAATCGACACCGACATCGCCGACACCATGGACATCACGAGGGGGCTCGATGCTGCATTCGCCGCGTTCACGGGGAGAAGCCCGGCCTGCTCGGGACTCGACACTTGTGTGGTCACGACCTGCACTGTGGATATCCGCGTCTCGCTGTGAGGCGCGAAAACAGGTCAATCCGCCGATCTCGACTGAGCGCAAGTGGTCGCGAGAGGGAGGGGGACTTACGTTATGGTCTCCAAGAATGTGGATCCCGGGCCCACAACTGTGCTGACGATCGTCTCCTCGACCGAGGTGGTGGATGTCTGTGTGATCGTGGCCGTCGTAGCGTTGGGCGTGATCGTCTTGAAGATCGTGATGAAGCCCGCGGACTGCGTCGTGGTGTCGTTCGGCGCGCCCCCCGACGGCTCTACGACGATGGTTCCCGGGAGGTTTGAGATGGGGATGGTGATCTCGCCGTCACTTATCGTGACGGTGATGATGCCCCCGCCGGTCGACGTCGCGGGCGCGGAGGTGAGCGTGCTGTTGGGTGGGGGTGTCGCCGTGGCCGTGTCGGTGATGTTCGAGGTCGAGGATGCGGTAGCGAATGTGCCTGTGTCGGATGTGCTGAGCGTGTCGGTGGATGTCGCGCTGACGGAATCCGTGATGCTTGTAATGGTCGCAGTCGCGGTATCGGTAGGAGTTTCCGTCGCAGACGCGATGGACTCGCTGGAGGAGTCGGTGGGAGAGGTAGATATGCTTGCGTCGCTCGTTGTTTCTGTGGCAGTCACCGACGAGGTTGATACTCCCGCGGGGTCTGTCGTGGAAGGAGCCGCGTCGCTCGATGTTTCTGTGGACGACGCGGGTGCGGAGCTCGCCGCACTTGTAGGTGCTTCTGTGGAAGTGCTGGCCGAGGATACGACACTAGTCGCGTCATCGGGTGGAGTGTCTAGGGCGAAGGGCGAGGCCAAGTGGGATGCTATGGATTTAGCAACGTCCGGGATGGAAGGAAGCTAGAGTGGTTCAACATGTTATGTAAAGGCACAAGGCGGAACAGCAAATGTACACACATCATTGTGGCCAATCCCCAAGATATCTCGCTTGTTCAATGAACTAAGGACGATCCGAGTGTTAGTGTAGCTAGACAGTCTCTAGGATATGGTCTTTCACGTACGCATCGGCAACGGGAGCAATGGAAGCAAGAAGTCGACGGTCCGTTGGGTCCCGAGCAGCAGCGGAAGGCGTGAATGTAGCAACGAGCAGCAGACAGAAAAAGAATGACAGCGTAAGCCGGCGAGATAGTTGGGATAGCGGGCGAGAAGGCCCTGGAGGAGGGGCGCCGTGAGGGTGGACCAGCACCATGAACGTCGCTTCACATAGGTGTGCGATGGACATCCAGCGGCCGAAGTGGGAGGAGGAAAGGGGGGAGGAGCTGCAAGGAGCTCAGACCGGAGGGAAAGGTCTATCGCGCGCAGCGCATCCAGTATGGTGGTCGACCTCCAGGTGAGTGATGTCTGGCCCTCGCCGCAGCCTCTCCTCTGATTGACTGTGTCGCTATGGCCGGCCCGCGCCATCCCGCGCGGGGTTTGCTATTGGTGGCGCCTGCATTCCCTCATTCACCCTGTGAGGACCTGGCAGTCTGTATACACCTCTTGTCTTGTCCACGACCATGACTGCTGCACCCGCACCCGACTCTCAGCCCGTTGCTTCTACTTCGACATCCCAGCAACCAATCTATGAGGCCAGCACGCAGTTCCGATACTGGCGTTTTTCTCCGGAGCAGCTTGCAAGCATGCGCGCGACCCTGAATGGAGGAGCTGTGTCTGCCATCCGCGACGCGTTCGAGGCAGATTCTGTAAGTGGCCTGTCTAATCTGTGTAGTGTTGACACCAATTGTATTGCTGCACAGCCAGGGTCTTCTGCCAACGTCTCATTCTTGAGCTCCCATGAGGAGCATCTTCTTGTGAAGCTGTATGTGGGCAAGATCTCTCAGCTGTGCGGCCACTTCCGCTTCCCCGAGGAAGTAGAAGCCACCGCCGTTACTTATCTCAAGCGGTTTTACCTGAAAAACACAGTCATGGACTGGCATCCAAAGAACGTCATGTGAGTGGTACTGGCCCTCCGCATCGAACCATGCCCGGCACAAGTCAAGTTGCACACTACTGGGACACGCGGCCTCACCGTAGTTCGTCGCGCTTCAGTGTCTCCTGCGATTCGACGAGCGGAAACTCACACAACACGCGTACAGGCTCACTGCGTTGTTCCTCGCCACGAAAACAACAAACCACCCCATAGCCCTCGAGTCGTATGCGTCTCACATACCGCGAACGTTACCCTCGGACGTATTAGACCTCGAGTTCCTGGTTGCCCAGAGCCTCGGGTTCGACTTTGCAGTGTGGCATCCGCACAGAGCGCTGTGGGGCATATGGCTAGATGTCCAGGTGCGCAGAAAGGCTAACGGCTGCGTCTTCCCGCTAACGATGGACGGCTGGCAGACGCTGCCGGATGTCTCGCTCGACGAGCTGGGCGGAGTCTACGAGGCGGCGCTGGGGCACGTCCGGTGTGCGCGGCTGACAGACGCAGAGTTTGTGTACACGCCGTCGCAGATCGCTCTCGCGTGCTTCTCGCTCGCATCGCCGGGGCTGGCGTCCGCGTGGGCGCGCGCCAAGTTCCCTTCTGTGCCACATCCACCGGTGCTCGACGTCCTCGAACCGATCAAGGGCGTCATCCAGCAGGACGGCTCGCCGCCGGACGTCGAAGCTGTGCGCGAGGTCGATCGGAGGCTCCGGTTATGCAAAAATCCGGAGAAGATTGTGGGCAGCAATGCGTACAACAAGAAGATGCAGGAGAAGGAGCGGAAGGCGGACGAGAAGCGGCGGAGGAAGGCGGAGGCCGCCAGGATCGCGATGGAGGAGGGCGACCCCTTCGGTACTGAGCTCGCGAAGAAAGCCGCCTTGGACGACCTCGATGATGACGATGATGACGACGACGACTGAGAACAAACACCACTTGCAACCGTTTGTTTCGACGCCGCAGTGCGGACGCGTCGTCGGCCGCGCCCCTCGATATCTTCCATAACCTGTCCTCGTCGCATTGAAACGGTGTCCTGGATGTCGGATATTCCTCAGCTCCACGTTGCCCGAGTGGATCGCAGCACAGCTAACGTAATTCCTTTGGTGATCGAATATGGGCAACGCGTCCCACCAGATCCCACCTTAGTCGAGCTAGCAGTCCTTCTTGTTGTATTCGGTAGACACAAACTATCTGTAGGTGGATGCGGAATCCTGATACGGTTCACGGATGTGTTCCCTGGGGGTGTCAGAGAGCCCGATCCGCTGAGCGTCATGTATTGTTGTCATGGATGGCACACCAGGCAAATTGGTGGCGGATGACAGGAACGTTGATGCGTGGGACCACGGCGCCGCGGCGGGCGGGATTTGCGAGCGAGCACTTGTATTACTCGCGCTCTCCGTCACGGCCTCGAGAACCCTTCTTCTCATCCACATCCTCCCCCTCCCCCCACCCTCTCCCCTCTAATACACTTCCTGGCGATCCGTCTGGACGGTCTCAGGACCCCCACGCGGCGCCTCCCTCCCCTTGCCGGCTACTCGCCACCACTCTCGGACGATGTCCTACCCTGCCGGCCTCTCCACCGATAGTCTGGAACTCAATCCGCCTGCTGTCAGCTCTCCCCTTCCGACCCAGGAGGACCAATGGAGCGACACACACGACACAGTGGAGACGGACTACGAGCGGGACGCCATCGAGGAGGTGGACGAGAATGCTGAGGACCTGACGGTGGTCCAAGCCCCCAAGTTGGCCGCGGACAAGACGGAGACCCATGAGATAGACACGCCCTCGCCGACCAACTTGGACTCGAATCATGGTAGAGAACGCGTGTCTGACGTCGACGCCACGAGCGTACATAGCATGCCGGTCGTGCAAGTCACAGAGCCCACCAGCCCCACCATTCCTGCGACGCCTCGTAGTGCTCATTCTCATCGTTCGTCGACGGCAGTAGCCTCCAATACCAGTCTGGCTCCCCCCGCCGGCTCGAGTAGCGACCGGCGACGACGGAACCGTAATACACTTGACGTGAGTATTGTGTTTTCTGCCGGTGTGATGTATCTGACGAGTATACAGTCTCGTGCTGCCAATCGTTTCTCTGGCTTCCTCTCGAACTTGATCCACCGCCGAGACCACCCTCCAGCGGCTGCCCCCGAACCTCAAGCTTCGTCCCCTTCACCGGCCAACCAGTCTTCTCGTGCCTCTTCCCCTGCTCCCCCTCGCCCATCGACTCCTCCGCCACAACTCCCACCACCATCCCTAGATGACCTCGGCCTGTCTCTCTCGCCACTTACCACGCATCTGGCGCCCCACCACTTCAGCAGCCCTCCTACAAGTGGCGCGTTTCTCGCACCCCACTATCTGCTACTGTGCCACGCCCAGGGTCTCGATGCTTTGCCGCTGGTCTCTCCGCCGGCACCCCAGCCCTACGCCCTCGTTCGTAGAGCGCCGTTCAAAAGCATCGTCGTCATGGAGCACCGTGGCGTCCTTGTTGCCATCGCGGGCCGCCGCGATGGGGTCAGGGTGTATGCGCTTGAAGAGATCAGGAGGATGATAGAGTGGCGGATGGACGTCGAGATTCGACGTGAGCGGGAGCGTGCGCGGCGCGAAGAGATCAAGCGTCCGCCCACGGCCATTTCCCTCACCCACCAAGATGACGAGAAGCGAGGCTCCACGGACAAGCAGGCGGCCGAGATACACCACCCACCAGACTGGAAACCGATGCAGGTCCGCAGATTGTCCACAGCGTCTGCGATACGCCCAGGACCGCCTCGCCCCGCTGTCATTAGGACACCTAAACCTAAGACCCCTCAAATCCGCGAGACCCCTGCGCCACAGCCGGAACCGGCAGGGCCGCCACCAGCATATTCACATTCTCCGACTCGGGATGGAGACCAACCTTCGCCACCTGCTCCGTTAGCCACGCGGCCGCGGACCCGTTCAAGGGCCACATCAGTGAACGAGGTCCTCGCCGGCACGATGTCCCGGAGGCACACCATGACCAATATCAACACGGAGCAGGCCGACGGCGTGCAGGACGATAGCAAGGGCGACTGGGCCTCCAGCGACGACGAGGCGATCAACGTCATGACGGCCCCGAGCGGCAGTCAAGTGCTGGACGAACGCACCAGCGCGATGGCGGCAGCATCTGCGGCCACAGCGCCTCCGTCTGGTGCAGTCAACCGAGGCGATATGACGCGGTCGCAAACCGCACCGACGCTCGGCGCACGCCCCAGCCGGCGGAGTCGGCCCGCCAACTTGGATCTGTCGATGTCTGGTGCGCGGGCGAGCAACTCGAACACGATTCCCGTCCCGCCTCCGTCGCCGACACCGACCCTGTTGACCCTCCGCCAGGCGCTCACCATAAACTCACCGCCCCGCGAGGACGGCACGTTCTCTCCTGAGGCCGACGGCGATGCAGACGGCGAGGAAGATGAAGATGCGTATCCGGGCACTTCCACGCCGGCGACTCCCACCCGAGAACGCATCACGCTCGCGGAAGCACTGTTCGAGAGCCGTCTTCCTGAGCTCCCCCCGGCCGGGAGTCGACAGCCACAGGAGCCGATCATCATCAACTCACAGAACCAGGGTGAAGGCGACGCTGCGCCGTCGAGCCCGCGGACGTCCGAGTCACACTCGACCTTCACGCGGTCGAGCACCGTGGACCAGGCGAACAACAGGCGGCGACGGCGGTGGTCGGTCCTCGGCGGCGTGTTCTCCAACTCGTCGGGGCAGTCGCAGTCGTCCATACCGTCGCTATCGGAGCTGTCACAGCCCGCGTCCGCCGAGGCGCCGCCGCCGCCGCCCGCGGAGCCTGTGCGGCAGCCTCCCGAGCGCAGGGCGAGCCTTCTTACGCGCTCGCACTCGGGGCGGATGGTGCCGTCCTCTTCTAGCGCGACGATAACGCCGCGCCGCCCGTCGAGCTCGCCCGCGCCGAACACCGCGCCGGCCACGCAGGCGTCGATGGAGGAGAGCGTGCCACCGCTGCCGCAGCCGCCGTCGGCGGGGTCTGCGATGTCGTCGCACTCGCGGTTCCTGCCGCGGATCCTCACGAACGCGCTGGGGCGGCGGTCGGACGACGTGCCATCGATGCCGCGCACAGCGGGCCCACGGTCGGAGCGGTCGGTGAACGTGCCGACGCCGCCGCACCTGCCGCCGCCGAAGTTGGAGTACGTGAAGCTGCCCGGGACAAAGGGCGCCGTCGCGGTGAAGGCGGTGGAGACAGCGAAGAAGAGGTGCGTGCTTCCATTTCCGTGCGTTTTTCCCGTTCGGGCACGGGCTGAGCGCGCGCCCGCAGCTTCTTGGCCATCCTGTGTGGCGACAACGGTGAGAAGGTGGAGCTGTTCGCTGGAACGTACCGGACCGCCCTCGGCCTCTCGCGCACGTTCATCCTCCCCGACTCGCCCCGCTCCCTCGAGCTCCAGCTCCAGGGCGACGACCTCGTCGAGGTCTTCCTTGTCTTTTCCCAGAACGTCTTCGGCCTCGAGCCTGCCACCGTTCGCGTCCGCGAGGTCCGCATCGGGCGTGCAGAGCGCCGCGCGGCACGCCGTCGCGCCCGCGAGAACCTGCCGGGGCCCTCCCCGGGTGGCGACACGCCCGGCGATGCCGACAGCGCCGCCAACGTGGAGGAGGACGCGTCGGTCAACGTCACCATCGGCGTCGCCGTCACGCCGCCCGCGACGGAGGAGGCCGTCCTCCCCTCGACGCCCGCCTCGCTCCCGTCCGAGTCCTGCACCCAGCTCGCGACCGACGGCGGGAGCGCCCCCGGCACGACCACCGACGAGCTCGTCACCCTCGCCGCCGCGCAGATGAGCCCGTACACGACCTTCCAGCAGCTCTCGTTCGCGCCCAAGTTCCCGCTCGCCACCATCGCGGACGAGTACATCATTCCTCCGACTTATCGGTCGTTTTTGGAGTACCGGAGCCAGTACGAGCCGGAGGTCGATGGCACGACCAACGTCGATTTGTCGCAGGTCCAGTTTTCGCCTCCCGGTCTTCCCGTTCCTACGCCTGCGCCGCCGGCCAAGTGGTTCTACCGCGACCCCAAGGGTGTCATCCACGGTCAGCTGTTCTGATCTTGATGTTTAGTCCACGTTGCTGACTGCAGGTTAGGTCCGTGGAAGTCTTCACTCATGCAGGCGTGGTATCGCGACGGTCTATTGCCTCCCGACCTGCCCGTCCGCAGGGAAGAAGAGACCGAGTACATTCTGCTCAAGGACCTCCGTTTGCAATGCGTGGACCCTACGCACCCTTTCCGCTTTTCGCCGCCAGCGCCTGCCGCCGTATCCCCTATGCCCACGCCGGATTCGTCAAAACCGCTCCTTTCGCCACAGTCTCTCCTCTCTCAGCCGAGGCACTTCGGGCCTCCCGCCCTCTTCTATTCCTCCCGTGGCGGCCACAGCACCACCATCGTCGACTCCCGCGGGAGATCGGTCCTGAAGGGTCGGTTCATGTGGAGTTCCGACGACCTGCCTGACGGCTCGCCTTCCATGAACCGGCTCGGCGACGTGAAGCGTCTTGAGGCGTTCGACGTCCAGGACCGCGCCATCCTCGTTGCCATGAGGCAAGGCGGCCTCGAGGCGGTCGACTTCGGCGACGCGCTCCTCAAGCCCGCGGACCACTCCCGGACCATCCTCCCACACTTCAACCCTCCGCTCTCGAGCACGAACCGCCGCGGGCCTTACGTCTGGAAGATCGGCACGCCGCTGGACAGCAGCGCGCCGTCTGGCCCCCTCGCGCTCCCCATGCTGGCGCGGAACGTCAGCCAGCCGCGCAAGAAGCAGAGCACCGGGCCGTCCAAGTCGCCCGGCCGGTCCGAGTTCATGCAGTCCTCGGAGGGGGACGGCGAGCACACCGACGAGGTGTTCTTCCTCGGGCGCAGGGAGGACGAGATGTACCTGTGCGAGAAGTCGGCGACGACGTTCAGGGTGCTGCGCCTGTCCCCCGCGCGATCCGCGCCCTAGCGCTGCGTCTCGTCTGGCGGCCCCGCACCAAGCCTCGCGTTTCCCGACGTCACGGTCTGCTATCACGACCACCCCACGACCACGACCCCCCGACCATGTGTACCGTATACGCTCTGCTCCCTCGCTCTTGCCGCTCTTCCGCGCCGGACCTGTGACCACTATACCTGCTGTATTTTCTAGCGGCCGCTCCTCCCTCCTCCCTCTCTTGCCCCAGCACCGACGGGACGCTGTTTGGTCGTCCGTAGAGACTGTTCATTGGCACCCCCCTTCCCCCCCGCACCGCACCGACCCGCATGCATGCATCGCGTACTATATATCTCCCCCCCGCAACTACAACTACTATTATTTAGCACGTCTTGTACATCGTAGCTTAGCACGGCGCCCCGCTCGTGGGCAAATATACGGATGCTAGGACTGGATACACCGCGTGGCGTCCAATATCGGTCGGAATCCAACTAAGATGATATTAAAGCAATAGTAGGATGGTCGTGAACATCTAAATGTCGGTAGCCAATGTCCATGATGCGCAAGTGGTGTGAACGGATACTAAGAAATCGCCTCCCTCTTCTCCCGGACCCACTGGTCGACCTTCTCGCGCTCGACTTCAACGCCGTGCTCCGCCCGGAGGTGACGGCGCAGGTCGTACGCCCGGCTGAAAGCGTACTGACACTCCCTAGCCCGTTTCGCACTAGGCCCTGCCGCACCCTCTTCCGCGTCCGCGCACGTCCCGGCCAGCAGCGGAGGGAGGCGCGGGTGCGGACAGCGCAGCTTGCGGGCGTGCTCAGCACGCGCTGCGTACGCCTTGCCCGTGAGCACGTCGATGCCCCCATCTACATCTGTGTCCGCACCCGCGTCCACGTCTGTCCCCGCGCCGTCCGCCTGCTCGGACTCAGGGTCGGTCGGGGGCTGGGGCGCGTGGAGCTTGGTGAGGTGGCGCTGGAGAAGGTGCTTGTACCCAAAGGCGCGCGCGCAGTGCGCGTGCGGGCAGACGAAGTCACGCCGCCCCTCGTGCGCGATGGCGTGGTGCGTCGCGAGGGCCTTTTTCTGCGAATCCGATGGAGAGCAGGAGGGAGAGGCGATGGTTAGCGTGATGCTATGCGCGCAGCGGGTTAGGGAAGAGGAGATGTACGGACCGACTTGAAGTCTTTGGTGCACCCGTCGACCTCGCACACCCAGTCGCGCCCGACCTCGCCGCCCCGCCGCTTCTTCCGAGGGAGCGCGTCCTCGGCCTCGTCGCCAGAGTCGGCGGCGATGTCGAGCTCGGCCTCCTGGTCTCGCTGCGCGTGGATCTTGAGGTGCGCGCGGAGGCCCTTCTGCTGCGAGAACGTCTTGCCGTTGCAAGATGAGTGTGGGCAAGTGGGCGGGTGCACGGTGCGGGTGTGGTGCTGGAGGGCGGACCAAGTGGGGTAGTATGCTGGGGTAGCACCGTCCGCGGGGAGACATGACTTGTGCGAGCAAGTATACCGTTTGTCTAGAGAATATGAGGGTCAGCTCGGCATAGGAACAAGCTCAGCGGGATGAATGTACCATCGTGCGTCTTGCTGTGAGCAGTCAGCTTCTGGTTGGTCGTAAAAGATTTGGTGCATCCAGCATGTTCGCAGCGGTACGGCTTTGTGCCAGGAGGCGAGTGAGTTGCGACTATATGGTCCCGAAGTTGGTGGTGTTTATTGAAAGCTGCTTCGCAATTGGGCTCAGTGCACTAGGGTTGCATCCGGTCTCAGCTACTTGAGCAGGTATGTGGAGATCCGTATACTCACCTTGAACGCCTTCTCCCCCCGGTGCAGCTCCGCATGAACGCGAAGATGCTGCGACGTCCAGAATCTCTTTCCGCAGCCATCTTCATCGCAAGCAAACGGCTTGGCCGAACTTGGGAGGTGTGTCCGTGCGTGTGCTTGGAGGTGGTTCTCTCGCAGGTAGGACTTGTTACACACCGTACACACATGTGGCCGCTACACCTCCGATATCGGTTTCGTGCTAAAAACAGTAGGTGAATAAAAGACTCACGTCTCCTGTATGGGACCTTTCGTGCTCCTCCAACCTCGAGGGCTTCGTGTACGATTTTGAACATCCCTCAAACGCGCACACGTATCGCTTTTTCTCGGTGTTTCGGTTCTTCTTAGATATTGGTATTGAGGCGTCCGATAGTTGAGCGGTGTCATATTCAGATTCGGTATAGGCCGGATCGTTGTCGCAGCTAGGTGAAGGTGACGATAGGTGTATCACCAGCGAGTTCCGGTGTTTTCGCTTTCCAAGGGTTACTGTTGTGGAGGTAGACGTAGAGGGTTCCGAGAATGTCGCCATTGGACAGCGACAGTAGTTATAACCTCTGAGATGGTGGGGAGGAAAGCGGCAGAGCTTACAGCCTGCTTGCCGCACACTTCGGGAAATTTACGCGCCCGTGTAAGACGCGGCCCGGCGAGCAAGCGCCCAATGAACACCCTTGCTCGTCGCCACCATGGATTCGATGGAGGTCGAGGACCGGCTTGTCTCAGTCATTCCGGTTCACTTCACCAATTCCCTGGAGCCGAAAATCCAACTACACCAGTTCCCCCTTCTTACTCGCCCCCTCGAAGTCCCACCGTCGGCTGCTGCGAGCGGCAAGTACATCCGCGCCCGGGTTAAACCCAAGGTCAAGCGATTGGAGGTGCACGTCCCGGTTGACACACGACCGGAAGTATGGAACACAGAACGGTCTCAAGAACTGGGCACTGCACGTTCAGAGGATGACAAGGAAAAGAACCAGGAGCTACCGAAGGTGAAGCAGAAAGAGGGGGAGTCAGCGAGGCTGTCAGAGATTCGCATGCGAAGCGAAGAAGTCCCTCACAATGGAGTCTATGTGCTGGGCATTTTGCGAGAAGGTAAGCCTGTTTCTCATTCCAGGTCAATGTCACTCATGGCCCGCCCATGCGTGTAGGAAGGCTGCACCTCCATCCGATCAGCGAAACCCACCAATTCCGCCCGACCTTGACGTACATGGACATGCATCTACGAAAACATCGGCGCACGCGAGGAGACGACTCGGACGAAGATGACGGTCCGCCGCCAGACCCAGACGAGCCAACCCCGGCCCCAGCACCCAAGAAAGAGAAGAAGCCTGCCGGCGAAGCCAAGGAAGTGCAGGTTGCTGTGCGGAAGTCGGGGGAAAGTCTGCAGTTTCAAGGCGGGCTAACCCAGATCAGAAGGGACATGTTGACGATGATCCATGCTGAAGAAGACGAGCGCTGGGAGGACTACGAGTACTGCGGCGGCGAGGCGAGTCTGTTCCCTACGATACGCGACGTACGACTAACTGAGACTGGCACAGACGGCGGAGGCGAACGCGGCGTTTGAGTCGGTCTTCTCGACATCGTATGACGAGCTCGATTGTAAAACAGACATAACGAATCTGCTCAAGGATGTCCCTGGTCTCTGAGCCCCATACACTGTTTGTCTGCTTCTGTCGCCTGGTCCCATTTCGGCAGATAATGCCGGCCTTGCTCGGTTCCATGGTTTTCGGACTTTTCAGGTCCCCTCTGCGTCTTCCAGATCTATGCACTTCACCTTCCTCTGACCCTCTCCATGTCTGACTCCAGCGATACAGAGTCTGAGCATGACAGCTCTTCAGGAGGCTGGGAGGCCGCTGACTTTATGCAGATGGCCGCAGATGTTGGCTCTATCGAGGAATGTTCTCCGCCTGGAGTCAGTGAATTGCGGGATGCTCTGGAGCTGTTGGAGGGCTTGGATATATGCGCCGTGGAACATGTATGTTGTAACCCTTTCTCTGATACAACTACTAAATATTCAAAAGGACGAGCATGATCTCAGCAGAATCCAAAATTCGTCCAGCGTCATACTGCGCTTTCTCGAACGAGCGTCCCAGTTGACTTGTCGCGACGCATACAGCCGAGATGAAGTGCGGGTGGCATTTCCGTTACTCTGTACGAGGCTACCGGTTTATTCTATTCGTGCATAACTAATTCTGGAGGCAGTGGGGGACCGCTTTTTATCTAAGCTTTTCGAGCTCCGCAGTGTATTCCATGCTGTGGCTATGCAGAACATGGATGACCGTAACAGCTCAAAGACCATTGTCTGCTGGGCGGATGTCGTTATAGCTCGACTCGGACAGGCAGTAGTCATCGTCGCAGGCACATTTTTTGATGTTGCGCCGCACGACCATGGCCAACCACCCTCTGTGTGCGCTCAAAAGGACGACGACGTGCTACGTGCTGCCCTACAATTGCCCAGTGAGTGGTGCAACCTCTACTTACTTTCGTTAATTGATGTAGGCATTGCAGAAACCTGGAAAGACGTGGCCGGCATACTACAGTTCGAGTACAGCTCTCCGGCCGCAGTCCGCCTTGCCTTGAGCTTATTGTTCGGAGCCCATGTTATGAAGCCTCAGCTCCTCGGACATGGTGTCCCGTCGGATCAGTGAGTTGCCAGCGCCTCGTTCACTACCCGTAGTGTATGACACCCGCATAGCTTGGTCGACGATGGTCTACACAGCATACTGCAAGCCAGGCTCAAAGTGATGTCCAGAGATGAGAACCATGCCATGATCAACACGACGACGTACGTTGGCCAACAGGACAGGCTCAAATATGCGCTTTTTCTGTCACTATATGCTGTACGGCTGGCTTTGTTGACCGCACAAAGAATTTTTGCTAACGTTGAGCTAGACCGTGGTCATGGGTGATCGATATCATGTCAACGGCATCTCCTTTCGACCACAGTCCCAAAGTAATCTACTTAACATGCTCCAAGCAGTTCTTCAAACCGACGATTCTCCGTCGCCTCCGTCTCCATCACACATTTATCCAATAACCTATATAGATGTCCCTTTGGTACTCTTGCTCCAATGGGGTACTATAGTACGATGGTCTTGGGTCACATGGGACGACGTACGCTTCCATAACTCAGAGCTAGTGGAACGCATGGTAAGCGTGCACGTCACTCAGGATACACACGGTGGCTAACGACTGTCACTTAGATGGCAACATGGCTATATCACCTCGACGTCTCTTCAACTGATATTGCAAGCTGTGATCCGTCCGAATACTGGAACGATGATTTGGTAGCTGCGGTAGATAGACAACCTTGTGCCGCGTTGTCGATGTTGTCGGTAAGCTAGTGATGTCGCGTCAGTTCACTTTATATCGTAGTTTCCAACACACCACTTCTCTAGCGTTTGATATTCAATATCGCAACAGTATTGAAGGACGCCACATCGGTCACGCTAGACCCCCCAGTGCTCGACGTTGTCCTCAAAGTGTGCTGGGCGACGAAGCATGTTTTTCGCAACTGCGACCCTATTGACGACGAGTTGGTCTCCTCAGTGTACACCTCAGCGTGGACACTCTTTGCGTTGCTGCCTATTAAGTCATCGACGTTATATAGTAAATGATCCTTCTCTTCATCAAGTATCCTTCTAACCCCAGTGCAGCTAGGGACTTAATCATCGACATTTTTACATTTTCCATAGGGGGTCTATCGGCCGTGTTGAACTCTGTTGGCGACCCCAAATCGACGTGCTTCACAGAGATGATTTCAAGTGAGTTCATCTTAAACCGGATTTGACAACCAAATGCTGATTCGCTTATTCTGCTAGGATTACGGCAGCAAACACTGTTGGTCAACTTTTCAATGGTATAAAATTAATACTGAACTCATATAACAGGGCATTGAAAAACCTAGTCGGCAGTGCATCAACGAAAGATCTCCGTGCTTCTAGACAGACCATTCAATTCATGACTCTAGTATGGATTTCCGGAGAAAGTTTCTGCTTCCCCTTGAAGTCTGTGCAAGAATTCCTCAACGCAGCCTTGGCAGCCCTAAAGGAAAGGGGGGAGGAATCGTCGGAGTGGCTATTACTTGCGGATGCCATTGTCAATCTCTTGACCGTGTCACAACAGCTGAGGGACGAGCCCATCTTCCTCGCTCTCGTTCACGACGAATCCTTCGTCTGGAGCCTGTTTGAGGGCGCAGATCGGGGGGACTTGTTACTTGCTTGTGAGAGGCCCAGTTCTTCATCTCAAGGACCCGTGACTGACGCAATGTAGCCTCCGTTGCGGCATATATCGCCGTCAGCGCAGCACTGCGCAGCTGCGACGGATTGCTTTGGGCAGAAGCCTGGAGTTACTTATGCGACGTGATGCTTTTGATCTTGACGGGCGACTTTGAAGAGGCAGATGAGCCCCTTGCGCTACTCGTTGCGCCTTCAATCCTTGCTGGCCTGAACGCCCTGGCACTGTATGCCGACGAATTACTCTGTAAGCCCGCTCAGATTTGTTCTCGGACCTTACGAGCTGAAATTCCTCCAGACAAACACATTATTTGCTCTCCGTGGACCACCAATTTGGTCTCTCAACTGGAGAGGCTCCACGCGAAGAGCACGGGTCACGAGGAAGGGTATTATTTGACCTGTCTTTGCACGCAGACTGGTGCCCTTTCAGGGCGTCTCTTGGGTCATGTGCGTGCCAAACTGTGCCTTCCCGCGATGACGTAGTGTTGAAATTGGGTCGTCCACAGCTAGCGCCCGTCGCGTCCCTATCTTCCCGGCGGCGTCGCAAGGGAGAGGTTTGTCCGGTCCCGTCCGCCGCAGTCTTACTCTGACAATTGGTATTCAGCCACAAGCCTATCTTCGCGCTGCACCGTTGTTCTGTTGGATCCGTTGCCTCCCCTGTCTCCTCCTCAATTTCGCTTCATGTTGATATCATCTTCCTGCCACCGAAATTTTACAGCTTCCTATCCAAGCATGTCAGCCACCGTGATCCATGCGGAGATGGTCCGCCGATGAGTGAGATACTGCCTTTCGACGAGGTTGTTCCGGCACCGTTCGGGAGGAAAGTTCTGTGGATCGACGACGGTATGGCAGGCACACCTGTTTTGACGGGGGTGTCCGAATGCTTCGGGGAGGCTGTCCAACAGCCGATTCGAAGAATCCCTTCGGAGGGGTGTTGCTCGGGGTGCCTGACAGCCTACGTCATTGTTCGTGGGGCTGGCAATGTCCCCCAGGTTGCCCATGCTGCTACATGCGAATTGCTGCTGATTGCTCTTGGAAGTAGGGAGACACGGACGGAACTCCTTGTCCGGGTCGGTGGCCAGTCCGGCCATGTTTCACGCGGAATGGACCTGCCCGGGCCCGATGGCGGACTGACAGACTGGCGGGGTATGCCCCTCCTCCGCGCGCGCCTGTCTAGTTAGCCATGTTTGGCAAGGGGGCGGGCTGTGCGGCGCTTTGGACGAGCCAATGGCCCATCGAGCTCGTCTGCGCGCCTCCGATCCATCCAATGGCCAAATCCCTCGCCCTGCTATTCTCGAACTCCATCCGGTCGCGTAGAGGAATTCGTTGAGGCTTGTTTACACCTTGGCGTCATCGTCAGCCACAGGAAGATGGGCTTAAAGCCCATTCTCGCGACCGCAGGGGTTGTGCTCTCGCTCCAGTCATGTCGCCCTCCGCCTCGTCCCCCTCCGACCTTGAAGCGCAGAGCGAGAAGCTCACTCGCTTCCGCCGCCATGTTACCATCGAGGAGCGCGAGCTTGCCCCGCAGGCCTCACGGCACGGCGCGGAGATGGTGCCCCGTCTGACGGGCGAGTTCCGTACTCTCAGCATCCACGTCGAGACCCGCACTTCACCCATTGACGCGGACACCGGGGCGACTCGCAAAGCTGCTGTGAAGGGTGCGTACTCGCCTCCCTTATCTCCACGATAAGCCTAGGCGCTGACTGCCCCCTGCGCATTTACAGAACTCACCGCGCTCGACTGGCACAAGATCAGCGTCGAGGATGCCCTTCAGCGACTGAATGTCTCGCCCCAGTCGGGGCTTGATACTCCTCAGGCGCACCGCAGGATGCAGACCAACGGCAAGAACCAGATTACCCCGCCCAAGAACAATATGCTCCGCAAGGTCCTCGAGTGGCTCCTTGGAGGGTTCGGCAGTCTCTTGCTTGCTGCCAGTATCGTCTGCTTCGTCGCTTGGTATGTTTACCTCCCCGTGCAGGCGAGAGGGTTCTGACAGAAGTGACGTAGGAAACCGCTCGGCGAGCCAAATCCCCAGGCCTCCAACTTAGCTCTTGCGGTCGTCCTCCTTATCGTCCTACTACTCCAGGCGGCATTCAACGCATGGCAGGACTTCTCCACATCACGCGTCATGTCGTCCATCAAGGGCATGCTGCCCTCTGACGTGCTTGTCCTCCGGGATGGAACTCAGAGCAATGTGCCCGCGTCGGAACTCGTCACCGGCGACCTGATCCACGTCGGCATGGGAGAGAAAGTTCCCGCGGACCTGCGTCTCATCCAGGTCAGCAATGACTTGAGGTTCGATCGTAGTATCTTAACAGGAGAAGTGCGTTTGTGTTCCATTTTCGCTTGTGATCAGTTGCTAATATCATTCCAGAGTGAACCTGTTGCGGGCAGGGTTGATATGACGGATCAGAACTTCTTGGAGGTCAGCATGTGCAATAATAGCCCCGGCTCTAGAACTAACAGGGAGCCTATAGACGAAGAATATCGCTCTACAGGGGACACATTGCGTTGGCGGTTCGGGAATGGGTGTAGTCATTCAGACGGGTGATAACACCGTCTTGTGAGTACCGGGATCACTGTCTTGAGCGGGACTAACACGTTAATGCAGTGGGCGCATCGCGAAACTTTCCTCTATGGAGGCTACCCGCATGACCACGCTTCAACGGGAGATCCTGTACTTTGTGATGGTAATTGCAAGCCTCGCAACCGCTGTCGCCATTCTTATCGTCATCCTATGGGCTGCATGGTACGTCCTCTCCCGTTCGCCGAGGTCCTCATCTCACGCTCTGGAAATGCAGGTTGCGCCGCGATCACCCCTCATATATCAACGTACCTACGCTCCTCATCGACGTTGTGTCTGTCATGGGTGAGTAATTAGTGTGATGTCGGTGTTACGATCTAACGCATGGCCCGAATAGTCGCATTCATTCCTGAAGGGCTGTGAGTAAAATGCTCCATCACCACTCTTGTTATTCACTAATACCCCACTGCAGGCCAGTCGCTGTTACTCTCTCACTCGCCAAAGTGGCTAACACCCTCAGCAAGCACAAAGTTCTTTGCAAGTGAGTAGTATGCTAGAGTGTCAATCCATTCCCTCGATCTCAACATTTATGTCAGGTCTCTGTCCATCGTAGAAACACTTGGATCCGTTAACGTATTGTGCTCTGTAGGTGTTCTCTAGTTGACCTCTCCATCACCAACGCTCACCTTCACCTCATACTCTAGGACAAGACGGGTACTTTGACTCAAAACAAGATGCACGTCGTCAACGTAGCTGTCGACGATATGGTCCTCGAGTCTTCTGCGTTCGACAACGCTCTCAAAGGTGCAACTCCTGCGGTCACGGCAAACCTTTCTCAGCTGGCTGCCGTTGGTGGCATTTGCAATTCTGCTGTGTTTAGTGGAGACCTGGGCGATGATGCATCCAGGAGCATTGCCGGAGATGCCACCGGTGAGCATGTAATGTATTTGCGTGGGGACCGGATCTGATTTCTGTCTGTCAGACACTGCTATCCTGCGATTCTCTGACAGCGTCATCCCCGCGGCCCCTCTGCGCAACAAGTGGGACGAGATCTACAAGGTCAACTTCAACTCCAAGGTAACTTACCGTTTCGGATCCTCTCTTACCGAGTGCTGACCATGGATTTTGGCCCAGAACAAGTACATGTTAAAGCTTTGCAAGTCTACTGAAGCAAACCCTTCTGCACCCATTGCTCCTTGGGACAACTACGAGAGCTCGGACCTCCTTTTACTTGTGAAAGGCGCACCAGAAGTCCTACTCTCGCGGTGCAAATTTGTGGTTGACCCCGCGGGCGGCGAGCCTATACCCCTTTCACCCCCCGTTTTGGAGAGGATGTCGCGCATCCAAGAGCAGTGGGCTCGTGATGGCCAACGCGTACTCCTCCTCGCCCGTCGTGTCGTTCATGAAGAGGAGCTCCCGAAGAACGCTGACCCTCAGAGCGAGGAATTCGTGGAACTCGTCGAGGGGCTACGCGATGGTCTTATTATCGTCGGTCTTATGGGCCTCATTGATCCCCTGAAGCCAAGTATCCCGCACGTTGTTAAGACTTGTCGGAGTGCTGGCATCCGCTTCTTCGTTGTGACAGGTACGCCAGTCTCTACACTTGACATAAAATATCTGACATGCTTTTCTCTAGGTGATCACCCCACCACTGCCGTTGCTATTGCCGCTCAGGCGGGTATCATCACTCGTGTTGACACTATCCACCATCTCTCCGATCTCGTCTTGGGGTCCAAAGAACGCCTCTCTGGATCGGCGCTTCCCCCACCTGCCGAGAAGCAGGGCATCGTACTCACGGGCCCCGAGCTAGAGCAACTGAATGCTGCACAGGTCGAGCAGTTGTGCAAATACGAGGAGATCGTGTTTGCGCGTACCACACCAGAGCAAAAACTGCGGATCGTTCACGAGTTCAAGCGGAGAGAGTGCGTCGTGGCTATGACCGGTGACGGTGTCAACGATGCGCCGTCGCTGAAGGCTGCCGATTGTGAGTTTCCTGTGCCACATATCCTATTCTCTAGTGACTGGACTGATTCCATCCCAGGCGGTATTGCTATGGGCGAGGGTTCTGATGTTGCGCGAGAAGCCGCCGACATGGTTCTCTTGGACGACTTCTCTGCTATCGTCATCGCCCTGGAATATGGTTAGTCAGGATGTATCCTAATACCGCATGAGCGACATTCATCTGGAACATTTCAGGTCGTCTCGTATTCGATAACTTGAAGAAGACTGTCCTATACTTGCTTCCCGCTGGCAGGTATGGGGGAATCACCGCGAATTTTCATATGTCACCTATCTGATCACCTTTTCTCTACTAGTTTTTCGGAGTTAATGCCCATCCTCCTCAACGTCCTCATAGGTGTTCCTCAAATGCTTAGCAATATTCAGTATGTTTCATCTTTTTATTGGGGAGACGAATACTTACGACTTGTGGATATTTTAGGATGATTCTAATCTGCGTTGCGGTATGTGATTTATACAGGTTTGGTATCAAAAAGTAGCTCATGTGGCACCAGACGGATGTCCTTCCGGCTTTAAGTCTCTGCCTTGAGAAGCCTGAATCCGGCCTCCTTGAGCGGCCACCGCGTAATGTCAAAACGGAGCGCCTAGCCGATTGGAAGCTGCTCCTACACGCGTACGGCTTCCTCGGAGTTGTGGAGTCCCTCTGTGCGATGTCTATGTACGCCATGTTACCCAGCATTGAGGCATATATACTCACTGCACAAATACTTATATAGGTCATTTTGGTACTTGCAGCGCAACGGGGCTTCTTTCTCCAGCTTGGCCCTCGGGTTCGGTGACTGGCCCGATCTGGACAACGAGCTCCTTTTCAAGGCCCAGAGCGTGTATTTCTTCACGCTCGTGTTGATGCAATGGGGGTAAGCTTACGCTTCCTCGCCTTCAATTTGATAACTCACTCACGCCTTTCTCTAGAAACCTTTTCGCAACTCGCGGGCGCAAGCTTAGCACACTTCAGCACTCTCCGCTGGGCAACCCGTCGACATTTGCCGCTGCTGCCCTTGCACTCTGCATCGGCATCTTCTTCCACTACGTGCCGTGGTTGTGCGTTCATTCCCTTTTCACCGGCTAGAACGGTAGAACTGACGACATCATGCAGCCAAAAGGTGTTCCAGACGCGCCCTATACCAGTAGAGTTCTTCTTCATCCCCGTCACCTTTGGACTAGGCCTTTTGCTGTGAGTTTTGGAGAGTGTCCCATTCCACATTGTCCCCTGACAGTCCGCGCTTTCTAGGCTGGACGAAGTCCGTAAAGTGCTTGTAAGACAATATCCCAAGTCAGTTGTAGGGAGACTCGCATGGTGATGGCTCGCGGGGTGAAGGTCACCTGTAATAACTGTTAATGATATCCTGCTATGTATTATCTAGACCAGGATCCCAGCAGTGTGTAATATTGTTCGTAGTGCCTGATCTATCAGAGTGAATAACAAGTACTACTGGAGTGTCTGACGGGTGACCCAGTGCCGGGGTTTACAAGTTCTACGCCAAATAAATTGTTGAACAACAATCATGTTTAGACTGCACAATCTTCAGTGTCAGGGAGATCGAGATATGCGTTGTTGCAACGCGTAGACCACGTGACCGCGACGGGGTTTGGTTCGAATGGTGTTGCCTAATTTGAGAGCTTTACCTTCGATACTTCCCAACTGTCTGAGCTCCCCCGTGCGACCCCTCCCCCCATTCCCTCCCCTTCAACCTCAAGTCAGCTCAAATTTTACTCCAATGGGATTTTGCAGAAGATGTGGGGATATCGTCGTTGGCCCTCGCTGTAAATGTGGCGGCACGTCCGTTGGTACGTTCTTTGGCTTGCATGATAGTAAACAGCATTCTGAACCGTCCTGGTAGCACCTGTTGTAAAGTGGTCTCAAGAAGATGGGCAGAAACCTCAGGATCCCTGGTCCAAGACCTACGTGACTCGCGACAAGTCCCCTACGAAGGTTAGCGCCATCCAGAGAACATTCACTGGCCAAGAGCCCTCTCGGGACCTTGCGTCCTCTTCTGGGTCCCCAACCAAACGATTCCCTCGACCCACGAACCAGAAGCCTCTTTCTGTATCCCTTGACAAGCGTGTCTCTGAACACATAGCCTCTTCAACCTCTCACCCCCGTCCGCCGTCTCCTCTTAAACACTCAGCGACTGCAGTGCACGACGACATTTCCCCCGATGTTAACCCTGAAGAAGGTATCCTCCCGAACCTGAATAGTGGGTCAAGGCTCGCTAAAGCCTACGGATCGGTGCTACAGCCCAAGGAGACACTTTCCACATTCATTTGTGCCCTCTGTTCAGCTCCATTTCCCCCCGATGCCACCATATACCCTGACCCTACCTCAATCCGTCCCGGGCTTCCTATCGAAGATGTTGGTTCCGGCTCTCGGTTTCTCTGCCGTCCGTGCTTCACGGCAAATGGGGGCTCCAAAGGCGACTGTCCCGCATGCGGCAAGCCCGTTCTCATTTTGAAGAGTGAAGGGGGTTTCGTGGAGACGAGCGGCAAGGTATGGCACAAGCGGTGCTTCTGTTGTGAAGGTTGTTTCAAGAACATCGGAGACCGGCCTATGGTGGACCTTCTGGGACGACCCAGCTGCGCTGACTGCTTTGAGACCTGTCTCAAGCGGACCCCTGGCAACACACCGCGCAAACCTACACACTCTGACTCCCAAGAGGACCGTAGCAACCTCGGCGGCACGAAGCGGACGAGCAAGAGCCGTGAAGGCAGCCCTGCACTGGAGGAGCTCGAGATGCGGCTGGGCATTAAGAGCCGCGACAGCACACCTGTGAAAGACACCCGCAGTGCACGGTTTTTGAACCACGGATCCAGTCCCTCTGTACAGACGCCCACCTCTCCGCCTAGTACCCACAGCCCTTTGTCAAAGCGTTTCTCCACTTTCGAATCAAGTCCTACGCCCGAACGACTCTCATCCAGGACTAGGGCATATTCGACAGTCAGCGCTGGGTCCCCTGCCTTGAGAGATGCTTTGTCCCGACACGAGAGTCCTGACGTTGCGCAGCGAGGCGATGGAAGTCCTGTTCCTCGGCGCACCTATAACAGGATTCGGTCCCCCGATCTTGACGGCAACGAAGGCTCTCCAATCTCGGTCAGGCTGACAGGGAGTGGAAGCCCACGTTACGGAAGTCCAGTCACACGTCAGCCCACCGCCGATGCGATTGAAGAGATGAAGCAGCGTTTCCTCAGACAGGCTTCTCCCGGACCGCCATCCGCTCCCGGTCAATCCTCGGTTCCCTCACAACCTACCACGCCCACTCGTCGTGAGCGGCGCTCAAGGTCGCGCCCCCGCTCCAGCGGTCCCATATCCGCTTCAACATACGACGATTTGGCGTCCATTAGTGGCCCGTCATATTCTTCCCCCGGAACGCGAACACTCCGACGTGATGACACAGGGGGGACCGACCATCCCGGAAACGCGGACTACGTGCGCCGCAACACCACAGGAAATACTACTCGCGTTCGCAGTAATACGACGGGTAACACCGACTATACACTCAGAGCAGACCGCACCGGAGATGCCGAGGTGGAATCTCTTCTTGGCTCTTTCCCCTCTGTGCCCACTGGAGATCTCATCGACTTGAGTTCAGATACGTCCATGAGTAGCATCGCATCCCAATCCACTGGCAATGGGCCAATGTCACGCATCCCTCGTCTTTCACGTGGCCTAGCAAGCCCAGAGCTTGGTCGCATTGGACTCGGAATCAGCATGGGCCTACGAAAGAGTATTTCGGGAACCTCTCTTGCTACCGACTTCTCGTCCATACCATCTACACCCGACCTCGCCGCTGATCTATCCGATGCTGCTACTCAGTCCAGTGCCCCATCTACTCCTCCCTCTCTCAGCCCTCCTTCGCGCCGGACCCGTGCCGAAATCGACAAGCAAACTGGTAGTCCCGCCAAGTCGGAGGCAACCACGCCTACACCGAAATCTCGTACCCTACTCCCACATGACATCACCATTCCATCTCCCCTCCCCCCGGACTCCCGCTGTTCAAAGTGCAACCTGCCGTTATTCAGTCGTAAGGATGGTGGAAAGTTCGTAACCGTCCCCGAACTACCGTCGAGTTCCGGTGCGGCCCCGAAGACCTATCATACATCATGTTTCCGATGCACGGTATGCCATGGATTGTTTGAAGACAATGACGGTGGTCGGACCGTGTTCGTTCGTGGTCCAACGGGTGTCTGTCATGTCGAGGTAAAATTTCGCATAATAACCATTGGCCTTAAGTGTATGCTGACGTAGTCGCGTAGTGCGCCCCTCCCGAGAAGACGATCGTACGGTCTTACCCCGTCCAAATTCCCAAGTCTGCGCCTGCTTCTCAACCACATTCCCCACCCAAAATCACGACGGTGACCGCGACATATCACACCAGTTCTAGCCGCTACGAGCCACCACCCAAGACCGCGCCACCTACTCAACAATCGTTCGCTTTCCCTTCGCCGCGGTTTGGTAGTTCGTCTGCATGTCCCGGTTGCCGCATCTCTGTGTCCCCCATGGAACGCGGGGTCGTGCCTGGGCCTCAAGGCTCGAGGTGGCACGCGGCGTGCCTCGTTTGTGGCGGCAAGGAAGCGAGGGGTCGCAGGAAGGAGGACGGCAAACCAGGCTGTGGTAAGAAGCTGGACAGCGCAGCGAAGACGGACAAGGACGGCGGCGTTTGGTGCCGCGAGTGCTTAGTGAGTTTTCGGCCTTCCGTAGTCCGAGAGTGCAGAAATTCAATCATGTTTTTCTTCAGTTGATCCTACCCCCGTCTGCTCACCGAGGCTCGCCCTCACCTACTCGCACCACTCCCATTGCCCCCTCGTACACTGGGAGCCGGAGCGCCTTCGGCGACATAGCACCCCAGTTGACCGGTACCACTACCCTCGCTCGTCAGTTCACTGGCATCGGCGGCGGCTCCGATCCTGCGTTGCTGAGGCAGCTCACTGGCGGTGGGATCAACCCCACCCGGCAATTGAGTTCTGTCCCAATGAAGTCCTACGACGGGCCTCGCCCTGGGGCTAGCCGATTCCCTCGCCCTAAGTCTGCGATTGGGTACGCCGCTCGGACGAAGAGCGAGGGTGGGGAGAGCCGCGGTATGTTCCTGGTGAGGCAGCTTACGGGAGGAAAGAAGGAGCTCGCTTGAAGACGTTACGATAGTCTCGAACACGGACATACGGATTCTCCTTACTAACGGACAATTTGGACCATGTTTTCGACGTTCCGACCGGCCACCTTGCTTCGCTCACACGTTCGTGCTATTTCTAGTTCTCAGTTACCACATGTACTTCCTGTTTTCTTCGCACGTAGTTACATACAAAGCGCTTTCAGAGTAACGACAGTAATGCTATCCGAAACCGATTCGATTATGGTATGGAGGGTATATCGACTGCTTCAACTACGCAATTTCCAAGAATCAAGAGAATGACGACGTTCAGTTGGTGATGCTCCCCTTGAGCTTGATGTCGCGGCTGCTCGCGCCGACGGAGAGGCCCGTTACGCCCGTCGCGACCTGCCAGCTCTGGGAGACGACGTCCCAGACGGAGAGGTCGTACCGCGAGAGCTGGAAGGTGACCGTCTTGGACTCGCCCGCGCCGAGGTAGACCGCGTCGAAGCCCTTGAGGTTGAGCGGCGCCTGTCCGGCGGACGCGGGCGGCGAGGTGTACAGCTGCGGCACCTCGGTGCCCGCCTTGGAGCCGGTGTTCGTGAGCGTGAAGGAGATGGTGACGACGGGGTCGTGCAGCCAGGGGTCGAGGGACGCGCCGGCCTGCGCGGTGGCCTGTCGCGTGCCACCCGTGGTCGTGCCGCTGACCTGGAGGTTGGCGTACGAGAAGGTGGTGTAGGAGAGGCCGAAACCGAAGGGGAAGCGGGGCTCGATGCCAGCCTGTGAACGTGTCAGCACAAGAAGGTGCCATACGGCCCTAGGATACCCACCTTGTCGAAGTGGCGGTAGTCGATGAAGAGGCCCTCCGAGTACGGGATCTGGACGGTGCCGGAGCCGGTGTAGGTGACGCGCGCGGAGTAGTCGGTCTCGTTCTTGGCGATGGTGAAGGGGAGCTTGCCGCTGGGGTTGACGTCGCCGTAGAGCACGTCGGTGATGGCGTTACCGGCCTCCTGGCCGGGCAGACCGGCCCAGATCTGGCAGCATTATCAGCTATGCACACAAGTTTTGCTCCGTGCGTGTACTCACAATACCAGTCACTGCACAAATATGGGTTAGGCTAAGTCTATATTGACATATGTGGGAGACACTAACCATTAGGGTTCGTCACCCACGCGTCCATGATGATCGGCCCAACACTGTTTACGATAACAATGGTGTTGTTGCAGACGGCAGCGACCTTTTGGACGAGGGTATCCTGTGGAGGCTGAAGTGAGCAGCCGAAGGAGACCTCGGCTAGTAAACAAGACATACACCGCCGTGCCACGCCAGGAGGTCATTTCGGTCTCCCTGGTTGCCTTCCACGGTATATTGTGCCTCACTAGGAGCCGGAACTCAGTATGTATGTGGATGTCTAGCAAATGAACTGCACGTACCCACTGTCCGCAGTGATGAAGACGAGGGCCACATTCTTGCCCTTGGCCACGTTAGCAGCTGCACCGGCGTCGTTGCTGATTGTCCACCAGTCGACGGTCGTGTTTTGCGCCTTCGCGCGGGCCGCGATGGGGTCCTGGGGCTACAATCACGACCGGCACATAAGCTTTATTCTGTCAGTATAGCAGGCAGGGTGATACGTACAGCGACGAGGTACGGGAAGTTCGAGGTTCTGGAGAAAATGTCAGATTCGTTGTCTGCAGGACCGACAACAGTGAACTTACCCGCTACCCCAGCCGACGGCCAACACGCCGTCATTGCAGCTGCGGTCGAGACACCTAGGAACAGATGTCCTCGGATCAGGATACATTCGAAAGGCAGTGAATCTCGTGCGGCACGTACTCATTAGGTCCCAAAATAGCAGGACGTGCGCCGCTTCCAACGACAGCCATAGTCTTGGGCGCCTTGAGTGGGAGAATGTTGCCCGAGTTCTTGAGAAGGACGGCGGAGGACGAGCCAATCGTGCGGATCAAGCTGCGCGGGAAGGGCGCCAATTAGCCCTTCTCCAGAGCTGTGCGTGGGGGTCGAAGCGGGGACGTACGAGGCATGGTTACTCGAGACGTTGACGTGAGACCCAAGGAAGCTAATCCAGGAGTTGAAGTTGGTGTCGGGGAAGCCAGAGTCCTGGCCGAGCAGGTACCACCCGGCGAGGATGCGGGTGGCCATGTCCTATTTTCACGTGCATTAGACGAGAGAATGAGGCTGTGATGGCCGGGGAACTCACGTCGAGACGGGCTTGGGTGACGGTCCCACTCGTCACGGCGTTCACGAGGTTGCTCCCGAAGTAGCTAAGGCACAGTAGTTTAAAACGGTGAGTTTGCTCCGACCTTAAAACACGCTACTCACGAGCTGAACGAAGCGAAGTGCTCATCTCCGGGCATGGTCATCTACCCTGACGTTAGCAAGTGCTTGTCACGTAAGTACTATCACTCACGTCGAGGCCACCGTTAATAGCGGGTGCGGTCGAATGAGTCGCATACCAATCTGAGATATACATGAGCCGCTGCGCGAGTGCACGAAGCACCGTGCTCACCGGACATCACATCTGAGGAGCATGCAAGTGAGTGACAGGCCGTGAACATGAAAAATATGCTTACATCCTTGGAAACCGAGCTCGCCCTTCAACATGCCGTTCATGACAGCGTCGTTCTCGCACGCGTAGGTGCCGTTGACTAAGACGTAAAGCATGTCAGGAATTTGGCGCACTGAACCACCTCGAACGCTTACTCTGGTCTATAATCGCACAATATCGTGGTGAGTAATGGAATTCGAGTTCTGCTTCTGATAAACTTACTGTAGCTGCACATGACCGACGCGACACCTGCCTGCACGCTACGGAGGAACTGCGTCCAGTGTCAAAGTACGTACTTTCCGACGGCGATTCACACTCACAGGATGCGCATAGATCTCGTGTTGCTATTTGGAAGAGTCAGTTAGGTTCTATTGGCAATTAGTAGCTATGTGCCATACCGTCCTATACGAGTAGCGTCAATACTAAATTGCGTAGATGGCCAAAAAGGTACCTACTTATCATCCACGTTGGAAGAACTAGTCTCACGGAAATGTTCTTGCTCGCTGCACGTCAAAAATCAGCGACGCTGCTCACTAACAACCAACGGGTGCACTCACTTGTTGATGAGGTGCTTAGCACATGCCTGGACGCCCTGGGATTGAATACCCAGGATCATCTCGTAAGCCACCTCACCAGTCAGGAAGGGGTCAGCACCGGCGCTAGGTGGGGCAGTGGTGAACGAAAAGAGCGGCCAAATAGGAAAGATGCATACCCTTCCCAGTTGCGGCCAGCGGCCGGAGCACGCATGAGGTTCCTGTGAGCGCATCGGTACGAGAAAAACGAGACGGCAATGCTGGCACGTACATCATCGGCGCGAGTGCCACATGAATGCCCTTGCCGCGGAACTCTGCGCCCATCGCCTCGCCGCGCTGGCGGATGAGCGTGCGGTTCCACCTGTGCTTCCGGTCAGCATGTCCCCGACGCCCGACGTCGCAGAAGGCCTCACGTGGCGGCCGCATTGATTTCGCTGTCCGTTCCGTTAGCAGGCACTTCGGGGCCCAGAGCACATGCGGCGACTCACGCAGGGAACACGGAGTTGCCGTCGACGAAGCGGACGCCGACGGGGCTGTCTGGGGGCCGGAAGGGGGGTGAGATCGCGCCCGCAGCGAAGAGAATGTGGTTACAGATACAGACCCTGGAGGCAGAGGCCCTTGAAGTTGGTAATCCCGTTGACCTTGGGCGTGGACCCGACGCATGGACCTGCGGCGGATCAGCGTCCGGCCTGTCAGCGCATGACGTCACTCGTTACGAACCGCCGATGAGCCCGAGACCTATAAATGCCCGGTGAGCGCTCGCCAGGCCCCGCCGTGAGCAGGAATATCACGCACCCGTGCCGAGGTTCGACTTGTCGGCGTTGGTCAGGTTCGCCACCGCCGCCTTTGCCTGCCGCGCGCGATTCTCCTGTCAGTGCTCTGTCCTGCGATCCCAACACCGCCGCTGCACGGACCTTAGTCCACGCCGTCGTCCACTTCGGGTCGATGTTGAGGATCCCGCTCTGCAGCGGCGAGGCGACCGTCTTGGCGCTCGATGCCGGCTGTTGCTCGAGCACGCACGTCGACGCTTCGCGTAACGCGATACCGCCGGTCAGCATTCAATATTCCTGACACCCCCGCGCGTAGGCGGTCGCCGCGGCGGAGCACGCGTACGCGAGGGGTCTGGGCAGGGCGCACTCACTGTCGTTCAATGTCTGGCAGGTGTATCCGGTCGAGCACGTCGTCAGGTTCGACCTGGAGGCCGGCGCACGCGTCGTGAGCCCATCGTTCCTCTACGTCCTCCCGTCCGTCCCAGCGCGTCCGCCGCTCCACTACCGACGCGTCTCGGAAGGCGCGGATATATGCAAAGAGAAGGACGCACCCGCTGCCCGTGTCACAAGCCGTAGTAGAGTCCGCCGCGACACCGAGGCCGGTCTGGAGGGCGGGGCCGAGCGCGAGGGCGCACGCGAGCGCGACGAGCGCGGGGGCGAGCCGGAGCTTCGAGGAGGAGCGGTCAGAGGGCGCCATCGTCTACGCGGGGGGAGGAGGGGGAGGTGGTGAGTCCGGGGGCGGGGAAGGGGAA
>FTLJ01000089.1:0-100136 GCA_900155495.1 Porogramme epimiltina | reverse complement strand
TGTCGGATTTTCGGAATCAGGCTGCAAGGTTGATGCGGGAAGGGCGGGTGCGGAGGGTGCGATACGGGTTGGTGGCGTCGGCGTGCGGCGATATCCAAGCCGTCGCGCTCGCCGGCGCGATAATGGTCATGTATATAGCGGGTCGCGCGTGCTATTCAGTTCGCCGCGCGTTTGCGACGCGGGCTCCCTACTACCCCGGAACGACTGCGTTCGACGACTCGCCTGCTTGTTCCAACACAGTCCCGCCTACGAAGAGACAGGCGTCGCCTTGGCTCGGGTGATCCCGCGTCACGCATGATCTATCACGTGCCGGTGACACGTCGCGTCTCGGACCATGGGACGCACGCCCGAAATTGACCGAAGCTCCTGCTCTCAGCTGTCTTTCACGTCACAGAATAGCATACATTTCAGACTTCAGTATGTCCGTGATATGTCCGTGATACAAGGGGTATCAGAACGTCCTGCCCCCGCTGCCAATAGTACTGATACACGTGCCCCCTCCTGCCACTCCTAGAGTCTCCCACCATTTCTCCAAGTATTGCAACGAGAGCGCCGTTCGGCTGCTCTTAGAGAACTGAATACATATGGTGAGTAGTTAGTCACTTTCTGCACCCCTTGTGGGGACATATTACCTCCGATTCGCTGACACGGATCTCCCCCTAGGACCATCGTCAGATGCGACAACCCTGACTGGTTCGGCCCTGCCCAGAACTCACCTCGTATATCACGAAGGGCACATACAGCTAGACCGATAGCAGTCGTAGCTACGACGCCGGACTGGCGCGCTCTCTCGAGCGTCCGACGCGGAAGTGGCGGCAACAAGGATTGTCATCGACGAGAGCACCTGCTCGAGCTTCTGTTTCGGTGGCTTCATGACGTTCAAGCTAAACCTAGGTTTTGAGCGAGCCGAGAGCGGTGGACGATCGAGGAGGCAACAAGTACGCCACTCCCCTTCCTTTCCTCGCACTTTCTTATATACTCCTCAGCACATGCTGCGGCAGCCGGCCCCCGCCCGTTCTACAGCACGCCGAACCACTCGGATCGCGCGCCCGGGGACGGGGCACACGGACATTAACCGCAGGGTCACTCACGGGCCCCCGTACGCTGATCCCGCCCACGCCCCGCCTCGGACAATACAGTCCTCCACGTCCGCGAGCCCCGCCGTGCCACCGCCCAATCGCCCCCGGCTTCCCGCACGCCAAACCCGACGTGTTCGCGCTACCACGTCCGCGGACATGTCATACCGGGGGGCGTTAGGGCTCCCCCGGGCTCCACGCATCGCGCGTCGCATCCCGAGGCGGCGATGTTGCTCCCCGAACCGGCAGACAGCCAACAAGGGGGCTTGTCGCTTCTTGACAGCGCACCCGGCGTCGAGCGCAGAAGGACGTCGGCCGCCTTCGATCTCCACCTCCATGCGCCTCTCGCACGGCCGTCGCATAATGGCTTCTGCCCGCTTTTGCGCTGCTCGCCCCGATCGCGCCGGCGCCCTGCCCACCCTACTACCCCAGCCCTCAGGCCCCCGACGCGGCCAGGTCCCCGCGCCCTCCATCGTCGTCATCGCGTATGTCATCGCGGCAGGACGGCCTTCCATCCAGGGCTTCACGGCGCCACGGCGTGCACGACGGGGAGGCGGCACGTCAGTTCATCTCCGGCGGCACGCCGAGCATTCGGGACGCTCTACGCCCGCCGCAGCGCGCGCGGGGACCTCGCCCCCCCGCCTCGTGGCGCTGTCATCTACATATGCCCCCGCGAGAATGGTGAAAAAGCACCGCGCGTTGCCGCCCCCTACGGGAGCCGCTGGCTCTTCCAGCCCCCTCGTCTGTCGCTGGTGCGATGATCGCGGAGTCGAAGGCGGTGACGAGAGGGAGGTCTCGCGGGAGGCGGGGTCCCTCGGGAGGCGGAGCGCAGACGACGCACCGCACTCGACTCAAGTTGGGCCATCGGACGATTGGGTGAGCCCCCGAACGTCTTTCTCGCGTTTGCACTCTCGTTAACCGTCCAGTCTAGGCCTGCAATACGCGCTCAGTTCTCGTACAGTGCGCTCATGCCGTGCCATGCACCCGCTTGCGATGTGGGGCTAGCGCGAGCGTCGGCAAGGGCGAGCTCCGTGGCGTGGGACCCGATAATGAAAAGAACGCGTCGGCGGGTCTCACAGTCAGGGTCATGGCGCGGTGTTGGCCTGGACCGCCACACTATTCACAGTGAGGGTTGCCGGTGAGAGACCGGCGTAACGCTGTAGTGGTTCTCTATTTGCGTACTGACGTGCTCTCTACTCGTCTCCTTTAGGAGGCTGTGGGACGGTCTCTGCGCTCACCATTCTCTAGGATGACAACGTCAATGTCTACAAGTCCATTGGTATCCTCTACCGTCAACTCCAGTCATTGCGGCGATCGCGAAGACTGCGGCGGCAGCCTAGTACCCCAGGAAACTGTGCACGCTAGGTGAACGTGCGTTCAGAGTCCGGACCCTCGCGCGGTCGTATTTTGGACCGGCGCATCCAGACCGTCAGGGACATGAGGAGGACAAACCGGGAGGCCGAACCCCCGAGGAGTCCGCGTAGTTCCCAGGGTTTGCGCCTGGGCGCTTCAGTGCAACGGCCAACCGCCCGGATGTAGCACCCAGCACAGGTAAACCTCTACCTCGACCGCCACAGCCAGTGCGCTCTCTCCAAGAAAAGCTTGCGGTGCCCGGTCGCTGACTGCACATCTTGTAGTCGCCCATGCCCTGGCTTGACGAACGACAACCACCTCTCGGATGTTTTCCATCATCTTAGTAACCCTCTGTGCTTCTCGCGCCATAAAAAGACCACTAGCGCACCAGCTTAGTGCGCGTTCAGGCCATCGGCCGCACTCGGCAGGTCTGTCGTGGCTTGCTTATCGGGCGTCGCGCAGAGTCTGATCGAACGCTGCGCAGTACATTGACTCGACATGTACATATGTACGTGTACACATAACAGCCAACAGGGGACAGCGCGTCCAAACAACCTTCGTCTAGCGGTAAACCCCACCTCCAGGACTCCTTCTCCATGACGTCATCCGTGAACGACCGACCTGCGACCCGAAACCCACCGCCGTCTCGTGTGGACGCTAAAACCGATTCCACGGGGTGCGCCGTGCCTCAGACACGACACTAAGCAGGCAAGCAGCCGAAGGAGATTAGGCCCCCTGAAACTTCAAGGTTAGCTCCTCATTCGTCACCGCACCCCAGCTATCCTGCCCATCCGCTTGCTTACCATTCGAGTTGTCATTGCAGCACAGAAACACCTTATCGCTATAATCGTCCGATGTCAGTAAGCTGATACGCCCTCGCATGCGACACTAGTAGGGGCTCAACTCACCACGTCTCCGCGTTATTAGCAGGTGCGCACGTTAATCCGACCCCTACATTCGCCGGGTCCGCAATAACAATGCCGAGAAGGCTAGCAAGCAAGCTGGCCACAGGGTCATCGGCTTGTACGAACGTATCACAACACTGCGTGGTGCCTGTGGTGCACCCCTGGGAGAACGCAGTGGCGACGGCGGCGAGAAGGACGGCGGAAATGGGAGCCTTAGAGAGCATTGTGAGGTCGCGAGTGGCAGTGAACGTCTCGCGAGTGTTCGCTGTGGTTATGGTGGACTCTATGCAGCTCTTATACGTCTCGCTGAACTCTTTCAGAAGCCCCCCCTCCCTTTCTGTTGACACGGTGGCGCCTTAGAGCCGCGTATCGTTGTCGCTTGCGCTATAGGTTTCATTACACGCGATCTACTCCATGTAGACATGGTCTAACAGTAGGCTATCACAGCGCATCAAATCGTTCTACTAGTGGCGAGCAATGGAAACAAGAATGTTGTCTTTAGCTATCTGGTGAGTGCTGTGCTTGGGTCTACTCCTGAGATGTCTTGATGGGTCGCCTCCCCGGCGTTCGATAAATGCCTTCTCCATTCTTCCGAAAGTCTCGGCTTCGTAGAGTTCGAACTACCTCGTGGGAGAAGGTCCACGCCATGGCGGTGTAAGTCTCTGGATCGAGAGTCTGCCATTTCTGATTCGATATCATTCTCGGATCCAGACGAATGCGCGCAAAAGCGGAGATTCCATGCTAGCTAGTAGCAGTAGACATCATGATGATATGATGCGGTATAATGCTCGATATGAGGATGTTGTGGAGAGGTCGCAGATTTCTTCGACATTTAATGGTGAACTTTCCCCAGAGGTGAGATTGATTGTCTGATAAGCGTTTGCCTTGCTCCCTGGTATGAGGGATAGCGAGCTGCGAGACGCTTCGTGAAGGCTACTTCAGTATGGGCAAGGGCAATGTTCGAGATCATGGTGCACGGCGTGCATCCCCGGATCTTAGCATCGCAGAAACGGACTTGAAATGTGATTGGCTGTTCCAGGTATCATAATCATTTATGGTTGGTATTCTCGTCTCTGAATCTCCACTTTTCAGTACCCTTTCAAGCCTGTATCATTGGTGTCTAATATCATCCACAAAGAGATTCGTCTGAAATGTTTCATTTCTGCTATCTGATTAGATACATGGTACATTTCTACGATTTATCAGACACGCTGAAATAATGAGGACAAAGGTGTGTTGAGTATCATAATCCCAGAAATGAGCGAGGAATCATCAAGAAATCCAGAACAGCCAATCACATTTCAGGTCCATTTTTGCGATGCTGAGATCTGGGGATGCACGCCGTGGTGGCAGCGGGTTTGGGAAGGGCCCGGAATTCGCGGAATGATGGCACCTAGGCAAAACAGGCGCCCATGACGCGTCTTCTCACGTGATCGCGATCGTGAGATGTGCGGAAAACGCGTCAACAAAGCACAACAACGCGCTCTTCCCTCCCGCCTAGATCCCCCGCGATGACCGCCTCTGAAGCAGCCCCGACACGCCCACACGACGAGGAGCAATACTTGAACCTGATCCGCTCCGTCCTGGACACTGGCGACGTCCGCCCCGACCGCACAGGCACGGGGACCATCTCCCTCTTCGCCCCTCCCAACCTCCGCTTCTCCCTCGCCGACTCGACCCTCCCTCTGCTCACGACGAAGCGCACATTCCTCCGCGGAATCGTCGAGGAGCTGCTCTGGTTTGTGCGCGGGTGCACGGACGCGAAGCAGCTCTCGGCGAAGGGCGTGAAGATCTGGGACGGGAACGGCTCCAAGGAGTTTCTCGAGTCGCGCGGGCTCGGGCACCGCCGCGAGGGCGATCTTGGGCCCGTGTACGGATTCCAGTGGAGACACTTTGGCGCGCCGTACACGGACTGCGACGCGGACTATGCGGGGAAGGGCGTCGACCAGCTGCAGGAGTGTATCGACAAGATCAAGCATAACCCCACGGACCGCCGCATCATTCTCAGCGCGTGGAACCCCGCAGGTACGTGCCCCCTTCGCTCCCCCGCGCATCGCGCGTCTCAACCCCACTTCCCCCTGCGCGCGCGCAGACATCCCGAGCATGGCGCTCCCGCCGTGCCACATGATGTGCCAGTTCTACGTGCACCTCCCGCCCGCGTCGGACCCCAGCGCGCGGCCGCGGCTGTCGTGCCTGATGTACCAGCGCTCGGCGGACCTCGGGCTCGGGATCCCGTTCAACATCGCGTCGTACGCGCTGCTCACGCACATGGTCGCGCACGTCACGGGCACGGACGCGCACGAGGTCGTCATCCAGCTCGGCGACGCGCACGTGTACCGCGACCACGTCGACGCGCTCCGCATCCAGTTGGAGCGCGCGCCGAGGGCGTTCCCGAAGCTCAGGTGGCCGCGCGCGGTGGAGAGCATCGATGGGTTCGTGAGTGAGGACTTTGTGGTGGAGGGGTACGATCCACATCCTGCGATTGCGATGAAGATGAGCGTGTAGGGGGTGTATGTGTATGTTTTGTTGGCCTTACTCTGCTCGAGAATGTGATGTACGTTTTGGTTTAGCTCTTCTGGCCACCCTTCGCAGCGCTCATGGCGGTGCTAGCATCATGTCAGCCTCCGATGGAATGCTCTGACTCAGATTCGATGTGCACAATGATCAATACTACGACGAACAAAACGATTGAACAACCTCTAACCCCCTACCGACCACGTTCAAGGGCGGCATACGCGTGCCACTACACATCCTGGACGCTGGCCTGCTACTCAGAAACCGCTTTTCTCATGCTTAGATGGATTGGCTTCGGGGAGGATGGTGAGATCGTCGTCCGTGAATGTCCGGTGTCCTTACTCCGTGACGGGAGTGCATCCAAGAGCTACCAGTTCTCCTGTGGTTCCTAGGTCAGTACTTTTCTCATCAAGTCCGTGCATTGACATAGTGGACCGCGGACTCACCGAAGGTATCGTCAATGCAGCATACGAGCTCGGCTTCGCTGTAAATAATAATCGCTGCTCAGCATCTCTTTTCTCGAACGCGTGACTCTGATAAAAAAGACGATTACATATGCATAAACTTCTACTCACCATTCGTTCCCCATAAGCGGCGAGATAGGCGAGCAAGTGATCCCAACAAAGACGCCCAAGTCTTGCACGACTATCCCAAGCAGAGCCAGGATCGTTGAGGCCGTAGGGTCGCTCGCTTGCACAGCAGTGTTGCAGCACAGCAGAGACCCCATATCGCACGTCTGGGATAGGACGATGGGGGCCGCAGCAAGGAGGGCGACGCCGGTGGTGAGGATCTTGGAGAACATTGTGAAGTGGCAGCGAAGGTAGAATGATTGAGAACGTCTGGTAAGTGTCCACTGTAGATTATAGGGTCTCGGACGGGCTTTTATGTCTTTCTTCTGGCGCCTCGTTCAGCCACCACCGTGGGCCAACGCCTCTTCGAGGGCGATGGCGGCGGCTGACCAGCAGCACTAGCCGACACCTGCACAAAAATCGTTATCTCGTACGCATGGAGTTGAATGTCGCCGTGGCTCATGAATGCATGACCCGTACCGCACAGCGCATCAAATCGACTCCCACTACAACTCAGTGGCTCCTTAGTGCACGCCTCCCGGACGCGCTATCCGGAAAGCAACACCGCCTCTGGGAGGGACTAGCCCTATTACCTGGGCTCTCTGCTCCGGCGAGATACTGTGCAACCCTCCCTGCATCGTGCTCGTGTCATTTAAGGGTAGACGCGGGCTGGTGCGCGCGGGAGGCGGCGCACCACATTCAAATTCGGTACCAGGACGGTGGCAGACATCGGGTCGTTTGTCAAGCTAGTCGGCGTTTGGTGACATTATCCTGATGGTGGCCTCGAAATCGTCCCACTGCGCGCCTTCACGTGCGCGGACGGTGTGCCGTTCACAAGGATGGGATCGCGCACTACTTCTTTGGCGGGCAGCCAATGACGTCATAGTTCGTGACTTGGGAGGTAGGCAAAAAGAAGCACTTGAGGTATGGCCGCCTCCCCCGCCGAGAGATGTGGCTGTCTGTGCGCTCAAGAATGTAGGAAACGCCATGAAAGACCAGGGGCGGCTGCAGCGGATTCAACTTGACATCTGGTGGATCGGTGAGCTGACCGACATTGCGGCTGGGCTGGAGGGGAGAGGGCGAGGGAGGTATCGAGCGGTGAGCGAATAGAACTATGAGCCAGGCCTGTGATTGGGCAGACATTCGAGGGTTGACAGCGAGGGCCTCTTCGGCTCCCTCTTAGGCGGGACGTAGGCCCTCCCCCGCCGCCCTCCCGAAATCGTATATCTTGCGCGCCCTCGTCGGCGGATCCCCCATCCACCCTTCCTCTCTAGCCACCACCTCGCCCTCGCCCTCCCGCGCCCGTCGCCCACACAAGCTACCCAGCCCCACAGTCCTTACCTGCCCACAGCCTACCCACTCTCTCGCCATGTTCGCCTCCCTCACCCGCTCCCTCCTCCTCATCTCCATCGCCATCGGGCCCATCCTCTCGGGCGCCGCCGCCATGGAGCCTCCCACCCCTGCCGGCGCCGTCACCGAGCTCCTCCCCCGCGGTACGAACCCTGAAGAGCTCGAGACCCATACCCTGGCCTACTCCCCCGCTGTGCCGCTCTCGAACGCCCAGCGCATGGCCCGCGGTCTCCCCCCGAACCGCCCTCGCATGCGCCACGTCCGTGCCGCCCCTGCCCGTCCTGCGCCCTCGGGCGGCCCCGCCCCACCGCAGGCGTGCACCCTCACTAAGGGTCGCGTCCGCGTCGCCTACCGCGGCCCCGACAGGGTCACCGGCTGGCTCTCCAGGAGCGGCAACTTGTTTGGAGAGTACCAGTTCACCACCGACAGGGCCCAGGCGCTGTCCGTTCAGGTCCCTGTTTGCACTGGTCCGGCCGCCACGGCGCCGTTCGATATCCTGTCCCTGGTGAGTGTTGACTGGTAGTAGCGCTGTAGTCCACGGCGGCTGACTGTCCTGTAGAACGGCTTCGCGGACTTCCCCTTCGTCGGTGCCGTCACTGGCTACTTTAACACCAAGCCCGACCTCCGCGCCGGCAGCGCCGACTTTGCCTACGTCGCGGGCACCGTCCAGGGTATGTCTTGTCTTTCTCTGCGCGCATATACGCAGGTCTCCGCTTGGCGTATCTCCGACTGATGCTGACGCCGGATCGTCTCGCAGCGCCCCGTGGCCCTGCGGTCCCAGGACCCAACTCTTTCGCGCGTGCGATCAACGCTGGCACCACCCTCTTCGAGTCGAACATCTGGACACTCGACAGCAAGTCGCAGTCGCTGCGCCCGTCGTGGGTCAACGCCAACGGTAAGAACGCATCTCGCTCGGCCCTCACGTACGTCCCGAGCTCGGGCGGGTTTGCCATCGTTGGCGACCGCTCAGCGTTTGAGGAGAAGTATGGCGACGCGTACCCCGCGGTGAGTTGTTTTTCGTCTGGGAGGGATTAGGTTAGGAGACTGACTTGCTGCGCAGACGTTCACGTTCCAGCCCACGGCGTAGATGGGCCTTTGAGGACGCACGACACAAGATCGGGTTTGGAGAGTTTGCACATGAAGGATGAGGGATGGTTGCACATTGCACGCACGCACGAACGCATGAGGACCCGGCATTTTCTCGGTTTGTTTGGTTCTGTATTCTACTTCAGGGGATCCCACACTATATCAATATCTCTACCACGTACGACGATGCGGGAGCGTGTGGGTCACTTCTAGTTGATACCGAGTCGGGAGAGCGAAAATAGGAACAAGATATGTATGAGTGAGGAGGAACGTGCGTGACGTGCGCGGTACCAAGTCGCAGCGACGGTCAAGAAACACAGCGGCAGCTGGTGGCAAGCACCGGCATGCGGCGTGGCGGCTGGTATGGCGGAGTTTGAATCCTTTTCGGGGTTAGCGCCCTCGCACTTTGCAGTCGTTTCTTCTGACCTATAAGTCACTAGGACTAGGGGGGTTTATGGCCGTCTCTGATGTACCGCGCGACATCGCCAGCATCGTACAACTTCCTTACGATGAAGACGACCTCGCGCGCGTCCTCGGGGACACAGCGCGCTTCCCCGACGGGTCCCTCCGCGCGCGCGCCGCCGACGCTCTCGCCGTGCTCAAAGACCCCGCGTACGCCTCCCAGAACAAGCCTCCCTGGACGGTGCGTCTCGAGGGGCCTAAGGACGCCACGGCCGAGCCCGCGGGAGGGTACACGACGGCGGGGATGGTCGACGCGATGTACGCCGCTGTGGAGACGTGCAGGATGCCTGCGGCGGCGGCGCGCTACGTCTCTGCGGCGGTGTGCGTGTGCGCGGAGGGCGCGCGGAGTAGCGAGGGGGGTGGAGACGAGGGAGAGGGCGAGGAGGAGGAGGAGGTGAGGAGGGGGCGGGTCGCGGAGGCGCTTGAGCGGCTCGCGACGGCGTGGGTGGGGTATATGCTGTGGCCTTGTGGGTCCGCGTTTCGCTCTGGTGCGAGCGCGGGCTTACGTTATGTTTTGCGCAGTCGTTGCTGCGCCCAGGGGCCCGCCGGAAGACTGCGAGGATCACGACGAGGAGTGGCACGAGGAGTGGGACGCGGCGGTGCTCACGCCTTGGTGGGTCCGGCGCGAGTTCAGGCAGTCGGTGCGTGCTCCGTTGTGTGCGCTGCGTGGGGCGGGGTTTATATCTTACGGGGGAGTAGGTCGTGCGCCGAGAAGATTACACGTGCTACTTCACAGGCCTCATCGACAAGTGCGCGCCGAAGACGGAGCAGAAACGGCTCATTACGGAGGGAAAGCGCGTCTGTGCGATGAGTCCACCCTACCTCGTGAGGGGTTCGGTGATAGCCCTCACGAACGAAGACGCCGCGGACGGAATGACGGTGCGCGCGCATATAGCAACCTCGCGCGCGCGTTATTGACGCGGAAGCGTAGGCGGCGTCCGTGCGCGCGACACGCAGCTTCCTCAGACACTACATATTTAGCGCTAGATGGAGATCTGGAGCGGATCGTGCTCGCCGGGGACGTCCCCGAGAACGCCATCTGCGTCTGTCTGGGCGGGCATGACGAATTCGATTCGTTCGAGTGGTGCCTTGTACCCACAGAGGTGCGCCCCCCCCTGCCCCTCCCCTCTCGCCGCGGCGTCATCCGTTCTGACCTAGAGCCCCCTGGACCCCTCACGCGTGCAGACGGAGCACGCGTACGACATCCGCCTCATGCCGAGCTTCCACCCGCGCTCGATGCTACGCCCGCCGCCCGGACGCACGCGCGTCGCGTTCGCGGACCACAGCAGGCGCGACACGGGCGGGGCGGGGCTCCCGCGCCCGGAGCTGGTCCGCGCGCACGCCGCGCTCGCGCACGTCCTGCACGGGAGCGGTGTCGCGACTGTACTGGAGAGGCTGCGCCCGGGCTGGCGTAAGCCGGAGGAGGAGGGGGTGGGGCCGCGCGGCGTGGACTTTGTGCTGGAGGCGGTGTGCGGGGTGGATGCGGGGGCGAGGAGGGAGGGGCGTTGACGGCGGTAGCGGCTACACACGGCTCTGTTTGCGTCTATGTTTGGGTCAACGGAGGCGTTTGGATCAGAGGTTAGGACGTTCGACGCCCGGCGGGCTACCTCCCGTGGTTTCAAACTCCGCTGTGGCTCACGATCTTATCTTATCGGCTGAACGTCTAGCACGCTCTTCAACCTCGTTCGACTCCGGCCCCAACCCTCACGGACGCCCCCTCAATACGTGCGCTTCTAGATAGCGAAGTCCCAGGCGTGCCTCCTGGGTACTTTTGCGCTGGGGGCTACTACTTTTGTGACATTATTGTATTCGTATTTGTACTACATATCAAGACTTCGATGCAGTGCCGTCGCCGCGGCCAAAGAAACCAGCCCTTGATGTTATACCCGCGAATCCCTACACCCCACACGCGCCGCAATCCGTGGATAGCATGGCGCCCTCAATGCTCCGCACTGCTCGTCCGACGTTGGACTAGAGGGTCAGGGAGATCACTAGGGCGGAAAACGTGCCCCTAGTGTGAACGCGATACTATGGCGGCGTCGGGTGTGAGGCAGGAGTACGAGAGAATCAGTGGGGGAACTCAAGGTGAGAGGTCCGGATATCCGGACCCGGGAAAGGTAGGCGGAGGCAGGGGCGGAGGCGGAGATGAGGAACCAGGTCTTCTGAACTTGCTTCGGCGGGGTCCGACGGAGAGTCGGTGTAGTGCAAGCTCCTTCGACGGCGCGCGGAACACGCGCTGGGATGGCGACAGGCGCAGATGTGGGTTTCGGAAGCGGCGGTGCCGAGTATGATGGGAGGATGATGAAGTTTTGGGTCTCTATACGCTCCGAAGGCTGAGACAAGGGAGGAATACTGTCCCGCAAACTCCCACTGAGCATATTTGCAGCTTGGGTAGATGTAGAAGTGTTGTGAATGCTGCACTCGTAGGATAAAGGCGACTCCAAACTGGTCGGAGGAAGCTGCAACTTCAACATCGCGGCTCGTTAGCAGAACCTTCTGAGAGCGACCACTGCACCCTCGCTGAGAATGTACAGATACAATGACCAATCCCGGGCGATTCTTTCTAGAGAGTTATGTCGTTGAAGAACGCCACTTGATTAGAAGCTTCGCGGCCGGGATGACGCCGACTTCTATCGAAGGGCGCCGCAAGGGTTGAGAAAGAAAGATGTGCCCACGGAAGTCAAGAGCACAAGGAGCGCACCAGCTTCTGGAGGAAACGGCCTTGTAAGAGGGGGTCGTCCATCACGGAGAGATGCAAGGTATGGGTTGCCACCTTCGTGACACCGAGAGCAGAAGAGTGCGGCGGCGAGATCGGACCAGCAGGAAGGGGTTCATGGGCGCGGCCGAGCTCCGTCTTCTGCTTCCCCTCTTCTGAGTTCGCTCTTCCTTCGCGGGAGCAGAAGGCGGGATGCCGTTCAAACGCGGTCACATGATGCGACGCGGTCGGTGAGCGGAAGCGCGGGGCGTTCTCGTGGGGATAGACAGAACGCAGTACGTCATAGTGTCGCCCTACCAGGGCACACCATGTTCGCACGGTCCTACAGCCAGGCTGAGCGGAAGGAATGTTGCGTTATGGCGGATCTACCAGGGCGTGCACCAGGTTGAGGCAGTCTCGATTCGCGAACGGCGGACGCCTTGGCAGATTACTAGTTTCGAAGGGGCGCATATGAGCTACTATGTTGCAATTTGCTCACACAAGAATGTACTCGGCCGAAACTCTGCACCCGTCGTTGATTCGAAGCGTCCGTAAAGTGAACCTTGGGACGCAAGAAGCACTATGGAATGATGAAGCACACGAAGCTGGAAAGAACTACGCTTGCACACGCACCGGCGTAACGAGGTCATAAAGTATGATTTGATGAGGTTGGGAAAGGGTTTGACGTGTGCATGCGCTTGGGAAGTGGCGGCCTTCAGCGGTACAGTATAGTGTCTATGAGAAGGACAAGTTTACAGCGTCAGAAGGGGCTCACCACGCGCGTATATAACGCCATCCCGTTCGCCAGAGGCCCAGCACCCACCTCCAGAGCGTTCACCACCTGCAGCTGACACCTCACTCGACTGCACAATGTTCGCTAAACTCTTCACCGTCGTTGCATTCCTTGCTGCCGCTACCACCGCCCTCGGCCAGACGTGCGACGCGGGCACGCTCCAGTGCTGCCAAAACGTCGGGAATGCAGCGAACGATCCGAACCTGGCCCGTCTCTTGCTTGTTATTGGTGGCATCACGGCAAACCTCGATGTGAACGTGGGCACGGGGTGCTCCTCCTCCAACGGGAACTGGTTAGTCCCTGAGTCATACCCGTCGTCGTATTCGGGAGGCTGACTGGCGATCGTAGCGGCGCGTCGCTGCAGAAGGTGTGCTGCGAGAACACTGAGTTCGGTGAGAATGCGGGATCAGCCACTCGAAATTATGTTTTGGTGAATACTCACTGTCTCTATCACAGTTCCGATGCTCGCCATCGGTTGCAGCCCTGCGTAAATGGGTCAGCGACAACCATGCGCAGAAGGGATGGCAGGCGGGGTAATGGGTAGCAGAGTACGAACTTTTTGGAGCCTGCCGCAGGGAATAGGAGAGCACATATACCAGACATCATGAGGATATTAGGGATCCGTGTTTCATTTGTTGTTGCCTCGAGGTTCGCCGATCGAATTATAGTAACCCCATTGAAGTTATACGAGCATGCGGCGGGCGAGCGTTTTACGAAGAAGATGGGATATCATACGCAAGCGTTCTTATGTGTCGAAGATAGCTTAATTGTCGGAGAGAAGCGTTCTGTATCGTACGTGTGGCAGTGTTTGGCATGGCGAGGGACATTCTCATAGGCATTAAGTGAGAGGAACATACCTGTTAGTGCCTGCCGAGATCCAGTGCGGCATGCGGGTGGAAGCCGGTCATGAGGTATATCGTCTCGTCACCGTGCTCTGTCTACCCGTCGTGAGCGAGCGAGTGAATCAGAACCGACGACGCGGCGAAGAGGAGGGGGCGGCGCACCTCTACATCCCGCAGGCATCCCTTGAACATGTCTAATTCGTGGTAGGCGCTGATTTTGACGCGGATGGCGTTCTCTGGGACATCTGCGGGGTACACAACCCTCTCCAAGATCCCATGTGCTGCGGCGACCACGAGGCCTGAACTAGTAAGACGGTGCTCACAAGAGTAGGTGGGATTTGTCTCTCTTCTTTATTCCTTCGTACTGGAGCGAGCAGCCGCGTGCAGCTTAAACACGATCAGGTGGCACACCGTGGTACGTCGGTGTGCATGCTGGGCCTTCTACGGGGATAGGTGGTCGAACTCGGGTTGCACTACGCCAGTCGCTTCCCTGGTTGGCTCGCGGGTTCGCACGACTAGCAACGTTCCAAAGCTTGAGTTGAAGTGACGCTGTGTTAAAGCGGAATCGACGTTTTGCGTGTGCCTGGTGGAGGTGATCCAGAGTAGCGAATGGCAGGCGCCACGATAGAGTGGTTCCAAAGTGTACCAGAGCCACTCTGTTACGAATCGATCCTGCATGAGCGCACTTTTTGCTGAACTGTCTACCCATCATTATGGTTGTGCGCAACCCGAGGACATAAGAGATTCCGCGAAGATAAGCACATGAACTCGTAACATGCTATGTGATGTGCACGTACTATGAGAGTGGGGTCATAAAATATCCCTCGATGGGGTTGTAGAACTGTTGCTGCGTAAATAAATGTTCGAAAGGAGCATTATTCAGTTCAGCCTTGCATCCATGGAGAAATAAGGTGTTAACACAAGGTTTCAGCGCCAGAGACAGATATGGGCACGGAGATAAGAGCCCCTCCCCGCCCCTCAAATCCCCAGCGAACACCTCCCAAGCACTCACTACCTACGGCTGACATACGATTCGATTGTACAATGATCGCTAAATTTTTTGCTGCCGTCGTATTCCTTACCTCCACTACCGCCTCTCTTGGCCAGACATGCAGCGTGGGCGCGCTCCAATGCTGCGAAGCGGTCGAGAAGGCGAGCAACTCGTCCGCGGCACAGATCCTGGATTCGATCGGCGTGGTCTTGCGAAACGTGGACATACTTGTGGGACTAGAATGTTCTCCCATCATCGCCGTTGACTTTGACTCAGGGGGCGGCTGGTGAGTCCCGAGGTCCGCTCGTCTATCGTATTCAAGAGGCTGACAAGCGGTCGCAGTTTGAATTCGTTGGCTGTTTGCTGCATTAACAATTCATTTGGTGAGCTTGAGGGATTGGTTTTCTGTGTTAGTATTCTATATGATAATCACCCTTCTTACCACAGGCTCGCTTATATCCATCTGTTGCGTCCCCGCCGCTCCGTGAAAGAGTCGGCGGCGGCGGTCACCGCGGTGTGCTATTGAGGGGGTACAAGCTATTGAATGGTGGGGGCGTACGAGAGTTCACGAGTCAAATACAATTCAATAATTCTTGAAGATACTTCGTATGGGCAATACAGTAGCATTTGGAATAGTGATGGATGTCCTCGTCGAGGCCAATGTGGGGATTCGGGAAGCATTGGCAACAATGGCGGCGGTCGATCGTTGCGCATATCAGCCGCCCAGGGTAGTGACATAGGGTCACATTAGGTGACATAACGTGACGTCGTCACGGACTGCGGGCTGAGGCCGCCAAGGCTGACGGGGTTGGCGGCTGACCTCGATCCATCCCATCCCACTCCTCCCCCCTCCCCAACTGTATGCGCTCGTACTGCTCGGTCCTCGCAAGCTGAAGGCGTCCGCTATTATGGCTTGCGCTTGGGCATGTGGTTTACGTTGGACCTGAGCAGGTTTGTGTCTGCCTGGTCCCGTCCAGGAGGTCTGGACGTACTAGTGGGAGATACTGTTGTGTGCTAGAAATCGATGCTTTCCCCTAAAGATAGACGATATCCTACCACCGCTCGATATACGGCGCGTGGGCGGACCCAACAGTCATTCCGACGCCGCGGCGCCCCTCAGGGGCTCCTCATTCGACATGGTGGTGTACGCTCGATCACTATCAGCCTGAGGGGCTCTCCACGCACACAGGGGTCATAAGTACCCCAGCCCGCGTGTAGCCCACGCTCTCTGCCATCCTCCCTCCCCCCTGCAAGATGCATGTCACCCGCTGGGCTCTCGCCCTCGCCCTCGCCGCCCCCACGCTCTCCGCCCCGCCGCCGTCGCGCCCCCCGGTCCTCGACACCCGCGCGGTCTGCCCTACCCACGAGGTCGTCCTGGACGCGCGCGGCCGCCCGCGCCCCGCCGGCCCGCATGATACAAACCCGACCCGCCGCCCGACGCGGCATGTCGCCGCGAGCACCGCGGGCCGCGTGCGCGTCATGAACGCGCTCCGCCGTCAGCGCCGCCCGCCCCCGCCAGGCGAAGACGACAAGGAAGAGGCTAGATGCGAGAAGCGGGTGGGGGTCGTCAGGGCGCGCGTAGCGATAGGCGGGGGCGTGGAGGCGGTGGGGTATGTGGGCCGCGGGGGCAACTCGTACGGAGAGTATGAGATGACGACGGAGCGCGGGCAGGCATTGGCGGTGCGCGTGCCGGTGTGTCCTGAGCCCGACGAGGACGAGGATGAGGTGTCTGCGGAGGTGTTTGGGATGGAAACGCTGGTAAGTGCTCGGTGTTCCTTTCGAGGTCCGAAGGCGCTAACGGCGGGGTGTCGGTAGGACGGATATGCGGACTTTACGTTCTTGGGAGGGACGACGGGCCATGAGAACTGGGGGAGGGACTTGAAGAGTGGCACTGCCGACTTTGTCTACCTCGTCGGTACCGGGCAGGGTGCGTCTCGCGCGATCCACTCTCCCTATTCCGCGCTGACTCCCGCCATAGAGCCCCAAGGGGCGGCGCTCCCAGCCAAGAACTCGTTCGCCAAGGCGACGTACATGGGCATGTCGCCTGCGCAGTCCGAGATGTGGACGCTCGACCCGTACGGCGACCGCCTCGTGCCCACATGGACGAACTCTGACGGACGCATGGCGAATGCCGCGGTTGTGTACGTCCCGGACTCGAACGCATTCGCGTTGGTTGGGGATATGGACGCGTACAAGAAGAGGTATGGGGACGCGTGGGATACGGTGAGTCGACCCGGCCACGCTAGTCGTTTCGTGACGCTGACAAGGCTACGGGCAGACATTTGCGTTTGAGCAGATGTGAGGCGTGGTCCGGGGTTCTTAACTCGCTCTTCCGAAGCCGTTTCAATAGAGAAGTATCGGTCATTGTACATTATCAGCGCCACCATAGGCCGCATTCATGCACGTTCGACAAGGATCTATATCACCCTTTCGATTGCGTTCGCCAACTCCGAGCTGCTTCGGGCCGCCGATATTGACATTGCCACTAGAAGGTCTGGTGTGCGGATGCTAGCGTCAGCCTCCCGGGCTCGCGTTCGATTCTCCTAGACGTTAGTCTCATCGGGTTCGGTGTTAGCTATGTCCTCCGGGCCGGACGGACCGCTGTGCGCCACACTACCTGCCATCAAGTCTCCACGCCCGCGGCGTTGTGGTAAGGCGCTGTGCGGCTGGAGACCTTTGTCCTCGACAACCACAATGACCTTCCTTGCGCTGAAAGCTACTTCGCGTGGAGATCCCTTATTCACGCGTCCAGCAAGGCGTTGACCGGGGTAGAACTCAATGTATTCTCTACCCCACCCGGAGCGCCGTGGAAGCCTGCCAAGGACGCTGGGGGTACGAATTACCATATGATCTTACGCACCACGAGCTGACCCGTGGCTCGTCGCATACACCCCGAGTCCTACCCTGAGCGGCTCTTCGCCGCGCTTGCGGAATGCTCCTCACTGCGCATAATCACACTCGGATACCGCATTCATAGGGACTACCGGACGGGCCGCGAAGCCGACGCCGAAAGGGGCTTCAGAGAGGTGTTCGACGCGCTCTGAGAGCTCGCGGTGAGCACGCTCTACAGCACATCAGAGCCGTTCTCTGCTGCGACGTGCGCGCGGTTCGCCGATGCGCTCCTCGGGCAGAGGAGGATGGGTGCATGGGCGGGGGCAAGGCCGTGCCCGCAGTTCCGCCGGCTCATTCTGGTGGTGCGTAAGCAGGTGAGCACGTGTGGGATGTCGGATGCGACGGTGAGAGAGCGGGACAGGGCGATGGCTGAGAGGTCGCGGAGATGGAAGGAGGCGTTTGGGAGGTTTGAGGAGGAAGGGGTTGAGTTGACGGTAAACAAGTAGTTTTAGCTGCAGCCAGTATGCTAATTGAATGCCTTATCCGTGTATTACGATTGGAGTGTCTTATAGCTAATTCGCCATGTGAATATGCATAGCAGTTTTCAACGCACTCGGTTACAATGTACTCGTCACTCCGGGACAGCGGCCCGGGCCTCGCACTGTGGAGTGACAAGGTCACCTGATTGAGTACCGCTTACGTGAGCGTGCGTCGCCCCAAATTGAACTCGAGGGTGTTCAGGAATGAGCACGCTCGTTTAGCACTGCGCTAAAGTGGTGCCGTTGATTTGCTAAGGCACGTTTGTCGCCCTCGAGCCTCGATGCTGGGTTCGGCGGTCTTCCACTGCTCGCCGTGATCCTACACTTGTCCAAGAATCAGTTCGCCACAGGCGTCGTGGAGATTTCGGCCGCTACTCGTGGCCGAACATAGCCTTGTCACGAGTCGCTACATAAGTTGATCAGGTCTCCGACCAGCGTGGTGGCCGTCGTTGCAAGCTCCCACCACCATCTCCTCACCCACTTTTCCTTTACCGTCAGTCTATTTGATCCTCATGCAAGTCTGGACACTCACTGATGTTGTACAGAGGATCAATGATATCAGATTCGGGAAGATCAGAAGGCATCTCATCCTTTTTCCCGGCTGAGCTGTTATGCAAGATCATCGACTACCACGGCTTCAGCTATGACCCCACCCTCCGCTACGACCCAACGCTCTTCAGCTGCGCACTTGTTGACCGCACATTCTCCTACCACGCGCGCTCTATCATCTTCAGCCGCATCACACTCAGCCGCCTCGACAGGGCAGAGGAGCTCGAACGCCTCCTCCGCGCCGACCCAGCACTGGGCTCGTTCGTGAAGACCCTCGTGTTCCAGGACAGCTTCCGCCCCCCGGCTATCTTTGCATCTCCCAGGAACATGAGCTCAGACGGCTTTCCGTGGGAGCGCTTCTCGGCGCTGCATACACTTTGCTTCATCGCAGTCCGTGTACCAAGCTTCGATTCCCTCAGAGATATACTCGTCAGGATACCTGCACTAGAATGCTTACAGCTCTTCGCGACGTATTTTTCGGAGGACGGAGATTACGGCCCTGATCACGACGTCAATTCCTCAGCTTCCTCCCCCGGCGGGAGGCCACAACTATCCAGCGCTGGGGAACTGCCTGTCGGGAAGAAGTTGTTCCCATGTCTAAACTTGAAAACCCTCATCGCCTCCTCTACAAACATCGACCCTGGCGCGTGCGCCCAACTCTTCCTTGGCTGCCCATCATTCGGCCCAAACACCGCGCGCTTGGAAACCCTCATTCTCGATAGCCTGACGGACCTTCCTCGCGCAGAGGACTACTTTGGGTGGACACCGCTCATCTGCGCGTCGCACGACACGTTGCGCAAGATCGAGCTCAAAGTGTTCTCTACTCCACCTGGAGTCTCATTGAGTCTTTCCCGCGAGAACGAAGGTACGAGGTCCCAGGCGATCTTCCGGTCCACACATCCGAAAACTAACCGGGCTCTCTGCACAGATACGGGGCCCTACCCCGCACGGCTCTTCTCCGCACTTGCGGGTTGCAGCATGCTGCGCAGTATTGAGCTCGAATGCTGCTGCTATGCACGCCGATCAAAGTATAGGACGGTGGAGGATCAGGCCGTTCCCGTAGACACAGAGAAAGGGCTGAAAGAGGTGTTCGACGCGCTCTGCACGCACCTCGCGCTCTCGCCGCACCCTCATCTCGAGGAGCTCACGTTGACCAAATTTGAAGGCGGGTCAGATCCGTTCCCAGCAGCCTCGTGCGCGCGGTTTGCCGACGCGCTCCTTGGGCCGAGGAGGAAGCACGGAGATCTGGAGGTGGCAAGACCGTGTCCGCGGTTCCGCCGGCTCACCCTTGTGGCGCGTGTGGAGAACCCCCCAGCAGGACCGCGGATAGCAATTGAGCGTGGGAGGGCGAAGCCCGTGGTGGTGCGGAAGTGGAAGGAGGCATTTGGGAGGTTTGAGGAGGAGGGGGTCGAGTTGGTGGTGAATACGTTGTTCTAGCTATGAACGGCACCGTTTGTAGACTTAGTAATTAGGCCGATACGATGGCGAATGCTTCCAGATGTCCAGCGATGTAAACGCGCGCGCCATATAGCCAGCCTGGGTCGCGCTCCAATGGCGTCAACACGGTCACCTGATCATTCCCTTACGTCAGCGTGCGACACCGCAACGCCGAACGGTGACCCGGGCGCTCGCCCATCGTGCGAGCTCGAGCAGTCGCTCCCGCTCGACAGTGTCTTTAGATTTGCGACGTACGTTTGTCTTCTTTTCATACTTTTTGTCCTGCCGCGCTCTTATGGCGAGAATGAAGAGGTATGTGGCTGCGCTGTTGTCCGTGCCTTATCCGTGCCACTCAAGACTTCCTGACAGGCGCATATTTGAACCGCCATTTCGGTCTCTTCCGCTCCCCAACCGCGCCCTTCCCCCGCCCCGGAGTCCGCCCCGGTCACTCGACCGTCGTCCCCGCCCCAGAGGCGCTCTTCGCTCGACACATGCACGATCGCCGCCACAACCATCGCGCACGCTGCGCCCACCGTCCTTAAGGCTGGCACCGCGTGTCTCGTCGCCTTGCCCCTTCCACCCTGCCCGCACCATGCACCTCCCCCACTACGCGCTCGTCCTCTCCATCGCGTCCTCCATCCTCGCCGTACCTACTCCATCCTTCGACAACGGCACGCTCGGCTCTCCGCAAGACGCTCTCGTCGATGCACACGGCCGCCCTACCAGCCTACACGACACGAACCCCACCCGTCATCCAACGCGTTCACTCCCCATGCATCCTGCCTTCCGATTTCAGCCCCTACGAGAGGAAGAAGAAGCGTAGAAGCCTAGGTGTCCGAAGCTCGTGGGCGTCGTCAGGGCGCGCGTGGTGACTAGGGAAGGCGTAGAGGTGGAGGGGTATGTGGGACGCGGAGGAAACGCGTATGGGGAGTACGAGTTCGCGGCAGAGCGGGGGCAGGCGATGGCGTTCCGGATACCAGCGTGCCAGGCCGAACTTGGGGAAGGCGATGCCGTGGGGGAGGTGTTTGGGATGGAGACCCTGGTGAGTGCTTCGTGCTTCTTCCGAGTACAGAGGTGGGCGCGGGCGCTGACTGCGGGCGTGCACAGGACGGATACGCTGACTTTGGGTTCTTCGGCGGGACGACGGGGTACGACAATTGGGGGAGGGACCTCAAGCGCGGAACTACAGACTTCGTCTACCTCGTCGGCACCAGCCAGGGTGAGTCTCGTCCGCTTCGCCTCTGGCACCTGCCCTGAAATCGCAAGCAGAGCCTCGAGGGGCCGCCTTCCCCACAACAAACTCGTTCGCTCAAGCGACATACCTCGGCCGTTCCCCTGCACAGTCTGAGATGTGGAAACTCGACTCACACAACAGCCGTCTCGTGCCCGCGTGGACGAACGCGGACGGGCGCATCGCGGACGCGACGATTGTGTATGTCCCGCATTCGCGCGCGTTCGCGCTGGTCGGAGACATGGACGTGTACAAGAAGATGTATGGGGACGCGTGGGAGACGGTGAGTCTGTTCCGTCGCGCTCGCGGCTATGGGGCGCTGACTTCTTTGGTGCAGACGTTTACGTTTGAGGAGATGTGACGTTTGCATGAATCTAGGAGAGGATGTACCCACTGTATACTATTCAACGTTGTTGCATCTTGGCGAGCATTCATATCGTTCCCATTACCGGCCCTGCGTGTGCTTACTATGGCAGAGTTTTCCCTTAAAATCCCTCCCAATACCAGACGATGCCATACCCCTCGGAAGATGTATGTAGTCGTCTTCGGGAGGCGTTCGGAGCCTCTCCCGCACATTTTCAACCTCAATGCGTCGGTGACAGACCGCAACGCTAACGTTTCTCGCACATCAGTGCGAAGTCTCTACATTGCTAGACTCCTGGAAGTTCTTGGTGACACAGCGCGCGGACGACGTGTCGGCCGCTTTCACTAGACCCCTCTAAGTCGAACCTCAGAGGTGGCTTCCTTGATCTCACCGTGTGTCAATTGTCTTAGACCCACGATCGCGAGGCGCCCAGCAGCCCTCTGTTTTCGGTGTATAGCCTGCTTATTACTGCGAACCGCGATCTTCAGACACGGCGGCTACCTCTCAGGAACGTCATACCATAAGTATTAAGACCCCCCCTCTGCGGCGACGGTTTCAACGTTCATCGACTGCACTCGATCACTATCTAGATCTAAAGTCTAATACCCCTTTCCCTTACTCTCTGATTGCAAGGTGCATTCATCGTGACCGTTCTTGCGCGTCCTCATGGCATGTCCGAGGTTGACGTCGAAGACTGCAATATGGCTCTTGTGTTGCGGAACCTTAAGTCAATCAATGCTATACAAGAGCTTACTTCAGTTCCTGTTGCTCTCAAATGGTGGGAGGAATTATCCTGGAAAGAGGAAGCCGGGGAAGGCATCATGGATATGGTGCAGGGCCAAGGCTAGCATAATTTGATTGTATACCACTGATCGAATCGACACAGCAGTCTGGGGGCGCATATAGTAGTGACATTCTTTACAAAAACAGGCACGTCGGAAACCGGTGCTAGCGCCACTCCAGCCCTGGAAGGGATGATGGCATCACTGAAAGTAAATCCCGTGCCGATTTCATACACAACAAAGCAAGATGAATGCCACGCAAAAACAACTGAGGTGAGAAGAAAAGAGCATGCAAGAAAATCCACGTGGGTAAGAGGAAAGGGAGGGGTGGCATTGGGGGAATATTCGTGTTTTCTGGCATAGGCTACACATGTCCCAATCTGTTCGAGTGCAAGCTGGCATGGAGGCTGTCGATGGGTGATCTGTTCATCGTCACAATGACAACGATGACCATAGGATACATCGCCTGAAAGACGTGTCCAAAGTTAGACACGAGTTAGAAATTATATTAGAAACGGAAGCAGTGGAGCACTTACAACTAATGGAACCAAGCATCCCAGTACGAAATTGTTCATGTTTGCCATATAACTCTTGTCCGTATGGGTTCGTGCGTACCAAGGTCCCAGAGTGAGTGCAAAATATGAGGCGCTAACGATCTGGGAAACATCTAGTTGGTATTATGAATAAATATAGAGTGAAAGCAAGGTACCCAAAGGACGCAGTACCCGACCCCCGACTCCACGATGATCAGCATCACATTTAACGCATGCGATTGCGTGACTTTTCCTCGTGCTTGATACTTTCGCATAGTATGCCTATGTATCCTGATGCAAATAGTTGTAGAGGACTCACTGTGAAGAATGGAGGAAAATAACATACCATGCCTTGTAGCCGATAAGAGCGGTAGCGATGGCGTTTGTCGCAAGAGATAAAACCGCACAAGCCAATCCTACAGGATCATATGCCATGGCTACCGGGTCTGCCTCCCTGAAAGTGGATAACGGTATAGTCGAGTAACCTTGAGGTAGATTCTGGTACGTGGTAACAATGCCCAAAACTGTGGAACGGATAACCATTGATTAGTCACCTATAGGAAGGTACACGAGCGACGTCCATTTTGATTTCAAGGACATACCCCCAGTTGTGACGAGGAGAATGATGTCCGCCCCTAAGACTAGTTTGTTCCTGGGCCAAATTACCATCGCACGCCACCAGACAACCATGTCGCTTATGATCATCTAGTAGGGGATAAATGACTGGTAAGAAGAGAGGACTTCTCTCAAATTAACAACTTACGTTCACTGCGAGTGTTCCTGCCAGAGCACCTTTTTGGGCAGTTGAAATGTTGTTCCACCGGTATGCAGCGTCGTCATACGAGAAATATGAGTTGTTGTAATAGATGGAGGAAAAAGCATTTGAAACCAATTTGTTCTGGATGGAGTACATGGATTGGGTGTAGCCAAAGTACACGCATGTTGAAGTGTATAATGCTACCGTAGCGCCCAGTAGTATCTGAACAGAGCGTACAGCGACTCCTTTACGGCTGATCAGAACATGAGTTACGATGATTTCAGGAAAATGTGGCATCATAGCTTACACGAGGAGAAGCGTTGACATAACTGCCAATATAGAAACTGCCCCTTTTGCAGAGTACTGCATTAGATAGTACGCACTCAGAGTTCTGAACGCACGACTTACCAAATGAGCATGACAACGCAGCTGAAGCAGGCCCACTATACCCTGAAAGCACAACATCCATAAAAAACAGGAAGTCTTCTGGGACACAATTGAAGCCTTCGGGACAGCTTGGGCTTAGGGAAGTCGATGTCATCGCGTAAGAGATAGGTTATAGTCTGGTGCTCTAATAGACGTGAAGAGGAGCTCTAGAGTGACTGTGGGCTTCATGCGCGGCTCGCAAGCCCCCTTATTCATTGCCATGGTAAGATTTAAAGTTGTGAACTTTATGGTTGCACTCTGCATCTGCGGAGTGTGGTAGATGGCATCCTTCTTCCAAATCAATGCGGGGCAGGGCTCATGGAAACCAACATTTCTTAAGCGACCGTTGCGCCCTGCACGCCGAACCCTGAACCCCACTTGAAGACCAAGTAAATAATTGCGTGCCCTGGTAAGAGTCGTCCATAATGATAGCGCAGACGTCGAAGTTGTTCTGGTAGGCGGTAGCAAGGGTACGAGATTTCGCTATCATTCTGACCGGTGATAAAGTTTTTAGGGTCGGGGAGAGGCAATATGCCTACTAGAGGTGAAGAAACTGATCACACCCTTCTACGCATCTGCGCGTGATTCTGATACATGCTTCCGATGCATAGCCAAGGAGTCATCCCACCCCTGAGCCATGTGCGTAGCTAAGGACATGCTATAGTTATGGTATGGGGATAGCTACCGTATACATTGGTGATATCAGCGGGTGAACGTATCACGCTACCTCGGTGAAATTATGTTCAGATGGATGACGGTTGAGCTCCTTATAGATTGTGCATCAGAGGGAGCAGAAGGTCAAATGTCCGAATCCGTACCAGGGATTCGATTGATCGTGGAGTTCCAATAGAGATTGCGGTGGTTAGACTCTCGGAGGTGCAGAATGGGGTTCGTCCTCATCCACAAGGACCTCGATGTGCTCGTCGGCCCCACGTGGGCTGCGGAGTGCTTTCCCGCTTCTTGGGTGAGGGTATTGGAAGGGCAGATGCTAAGATTGACGACGGACCACAACAACGCACAGATGGCGTGCCGTATAGATAATTCCCGTGATAAGCTCGTGCGTAGGAGAGCCTTATTTGGCAGAAATATCTGGTATTTTCATAGCCCTCTTTTCTAGACGAGGTTATGTTTCCCATCCACTGTCCCCCACTTATACTCTGAACTCAATGACAAATGAGGGAACCCGGCGTAGAGGATAGTGCTCAGGGGGGGAGGTCCGCAGTTGTTTCTGACTTGCGCAATTTTTTGATCCAAATAAACGGCAGCTATGATATAGGAGACTTCTACCTATACCTAAGAGCAGAGTTAGCGCAGCATGTCGATGAACCAAACCACTAACTCGCCCACTACTCGCCATGCCGTAGGTCTGACACCAGGCGGTGTTATTAACCTTCCGAATCTATAATCAGTAAATTAATGGAAATCGAGAGCGTAACAAGGATAGATAGAGCCAGACCAGAAGGGGCACCCCTGGGGCGTGAGGCACAAGTTGGTGGTGGTGGTGTTTGAGATGGTTGGCGCATAGAGTTAGATAAGATAAGGTCGCTGTGTGGGCGGAGTTGGAATGGATTCGAGATGACGGTAAGCGCCGGACGCCCCCACGTGCACCATTCCCTCCCCAACCGCGGCGCGCGCGCTCGAGCCTCGGAGTCGCTGTCTCGATGACGCCTTTGAGTTCTCGTCCTTTACTCGCTATCTTTCATACTGCCATGCATCGGCACACTCTGAGGGAGAGAACAAAGAGGTACGTGGATACCCTTGCATTTATGCCTTGTCTGCGCCACTCAAACTTCCTGACAGGCGTATATAGCCGCCCTCTGTTCGCAGAATGACCCTTTCCCTCGCCGCGGTGTCCGCACCAGTCACTCGACTGTCATCTAGTAGCCCTGATGCGCTCTTGTCTTGACACATGCACGATCGCTGTCAAAATCATCGCGAGCGCTCTCACGGTCCCCAAGGCTGGCCCCACGGCCTGTTTCGTTGCCATGCCCGTTCCACCCTCCCTGCAATACGCACCTCGCCCACTGGGGGCTAATACTCGTCAGCGCTCCCGCTGCCCTCGCTGCGCCCACTCCAGCCCTCGATACCCGTGCCCTCGTCTCTCCTCAAGAGGCTTTCTTCGACGGGCATGGTCGCGCCCAACCTACAAACCTCCATGACACGAATCCCACCCGCCTCCCAACGCGCTCACTCGCCACGCATCCTGCCTTCCGACTTCAGCTCCTACGAGGCGATGAAGAGGTGGAGCGGCCTAGGTGCCCGAAGCGCGTGGGTGTCGTAAGGGCGGGCGTGGTGACCGATGAGGGTATAGAGGCGTATGGGGAGTACGAGTTCGCGTCAGAGCGTAGGCAGGCTATGTCGTTCCGGAGGCCAGCGTGTCCCGAGATGGAGGAGGGCGAGGCCGCAGGGCAGATGTTTGGGATGGAGACCCTAGTGAGTGCTTCGTGCTTCTTCCGAGTACAGAGGTGGGCGCGGGCGCTGATTTCGAACGTGCGCAGGACGGGTACGCTGACTTCGGGTTGTTCGGGACGACGGGATATGAGAATTGGGGGAGTGACCTCAAGCGCAGCACCGTCGATTTCGTGTACCTAGTCGGCACCAGCTACGGTGAGTCTCGTACGCGTCGCCTCCCCCCTCCCGCACTGAAATCGCATGTAGAACCCCGCGGGGCTGCGCTCCCGACTGCGAACTAGTTCGCCCAGGCAACGTACCTCCGCCGTTCTCCCGCACAGTCAGAAATATGGAAACTCGACTCGCGCAATAGCCGCCTCGTGCCCGCATGGACGAACGTAGACGGGCGGATCGCGGACGCGACGATTGTGTACGTCCCGCACTCACGCGCATTCGCACTTGTTGTGGACATGGACGTGTACAAGAAGATGTATGGGGACGCGTGGGAGACGGTGAGTTGTCCCGTCATGCGTCTTCTACGAGGCGCTGACGGTGTTTTGCGCAGACGTTTACGTTTGAGGAGATGTGACATTTGCACCGTTATAGGAGGATGTATCCACTGTATACTATCAACACTGTTGTGTTCCTGCAAGGGGCCATCCGCTTCTATTATAGCCCCCGCATATGCCCATGATGGCGGACCCTCCCTCTGAACCGCCCCTGGCCTTGGACGATTCTATCGCCTTCCGAAGAGGTATGCGACCTTTTCGGGGTGGGTTCTTCGACGGTCCCGCGTGGCGTGGACGTCACTACGCCCATGTCGGGGCTCAACTTAATAGCCGTCATACGATGAGTACGGTTGCCCTCCTCACCCGCAAACAGCGTTTGTGTCTCTTTTCCTATGTGTCTCGGCACCGCAAGACCTAGAACAGAGGATGGGTATAAGACGTCCCGGCCATGGAGCGTACTTGGATTATTGTGCTTCGATGAGTTCCACCATGGGGGAAGTTCTGCAGCGAAAGGTCTATCGCCTTCACTTGTTTACTGTCTGAACTAGCATTCAAAGCGTCTTTCCCCCCATCTCTCACAGTTAAGCAGACTGCTTAGTCTCACCATTGACGTTCTCTATGTCCAAGTTTGACGCCTTTTGGGTTGGGGCGCTTCAAGTCATTGAACGCTATCGATGAGCTTGCTTGCCCCAATCGCTGTTGCTCTCCAATAGCGAGAGAGATGATCCAGGAAAGAAGGAGGTAGGAAGGACATTATGGGTGTGGTGCAGGCCCGTTATTTGAGTTATGTGTGTTATAGGTGATGTAGAAGGGTCAAGACTGGTATGATGTGAATGTATAGTACACCGATAATCTCATCCGGGTAACCTAACTAATCGGAGGACAGAGGCTATTGCAGCGTGCTACTATAGTACCTCCGGCAAGAAAGGATGGTTGCAACGTTGAAATGCCTAAGTGGTTATTGGTGTATGTATGGACACAGGCACGGGAGATGGATGCTACGTAAATGATCAAGATATGAGAAAAGGAGTACCGGAAGGGTTCAATGAGAACAAGAGATAATGGTGGGAGAGAAAATCATACATGAGATCTATAGTAGTGCTTCTTGGTGTTGGTTGCACGTCTCGCAATCAGTTTGAGCGCAAGCTGGCGTAGAGGCGGTCGATAGGCGACTGATTAATTGTCACAATGACAATGATGACCATGGGATACATCGCCTAGTAGACATTTCCAAAGTTGCACATGAGTCAGAATGACATTGGAAAAGAAAGTGGTGGTGCACTTACAACTAACGGAACGAGGCAAGCCAATGCAAAACCATCCATGAATGCGATATAATTCTTGTCAGTATCGGTTTCTATGTTCCAAGGTTTCAGAGTGACTGCAAAATATGAGGCACTGAGTGCCTGGAACGTACTCCATCGTCAGAACGACTAATTGGTAATAAACACAGAGTGAAAGTGATGTACATACCCACAGTAGGCAATATCCGACCCCGGACTCGACGATGAACATCAACATATTGAGAGCATGCGACTTTGTGGCATTCCCTTGTGTTTGATACTTTCGCATAGTACGTCTATGTATCCTGATGCAAATAGCTGTAGTATTTTAACTATAAGGATGAAGGGGAATGACACACCATGCCTTGTAGCCGATGAGAGCGGTAGCAGTAACGTTGGTAGCCAAAGAGAAGACTGCACAAGCCAATCCGATCGGATCAAATGCCATGGCTTGGGGAGCCTGGAATAGAGCGGAGAATTTGGAGGACGGTAAAGTCGAATAGCCTTGAGGCATATTCTGGTACGTGGTAACAATAGCTAAAACTGGAAGGGGGGTAGTGCGTAACTCAGAAAGGTACGCGGCGGCGGTCATTTCGATATCGAGGACATACCCCCAGTTGTGACAAGAAGAAAGATGCCCACCCCCAAGACTAGTTTGTTCCTAGGCCAGATTATTATGGCACGCCACCAGACAATCATGTCGCTTATCAGCATCTAGTGGGTGGTAAATGATTAGTGTATTGAATATAGGAAGAGGATGTTCCTCTCAAATCGACTTACATTCACCACGAGTGTTCCTGCTAGTGCACCCGTCTGAGCAGTCATAGTGTATGAATACTGATTCACAGCATCTCCGAGGGATGAATCTCCAGTGTTGCCATTCAGGTATGGACCTGCATATACGAGCGTTCTGCCCCATGTTGAATACATGTATTGGGTGTAACCGAAGTATACGCATGTTGAAGTGTACAATGCTACCGTGGCGCACAGCAGTATCTGAACGGAGCGTAGGGATACCCCTTTGCGGCTGATACAAATACGAGTTATTATCATTTCAGGGGAGTGTTGCCACATAGCTTACACAAGGAGAAACGTTGACATTACTGCCAACGTAGAGACCGCCCCTGTTTTAAAGGACTACATCAGATATGTACTCAGATCTCCGAGTGCACAGCCTACCAAACAAGCATGATAACACTGTTATTGCAGCCACTCCGTTGGTTTCTGAGAACACAGAGATAAGATACTCTAGGACTCGAACTACCTCATCATCGAGTCCTAGGCAAGGCTGGATCGAACCGGGGAAAGCAGAAGTCATTAGAGCTAGATGCAGATTATGATGAGCAGATCAAGCAGACGTGAGGAGGGGTGCAGGAGCGATTGTAGGATTCATTTGATACGCACAAGTCCTCTTATCCCATTCAACGGTGGGGGCTCAAACATCAAGCTTGACTGTTGCCCTTCTATCTGCGCAGTGTCGTTGATAGTGTCCTTCAAACTAGCCGTAATAAAAACCATAATTAGATACTTAAACTACGTATCTGGATATATATCAACGCGTGGTAGTCCCCAGGGGAACCAACCTTCCTTGAGAGCGTGTTGAACCCTGAACCCTGAACCTTGAACCCCAGCCTAAAACAAAGTCATTATCTGTTGCTCTAGCAATACCTGGTCGTAGTAATTGCGGGGACATCGTACCTGTTATGCTAGGTCGTAGTAAGGTTACGAGATTCGGTTATCGTTTTTGTGGGCGGCACAGGTTTGGGCGCCGGGTAGAGGTAATAGGCCCATCGAAAGTGAGGAGACTAAACTGATTACATCCTTCTACTTTGCTTAAAGTGCTTCTTATGCATAATTGATGGATCATTCTACTCATGAGGAATGTACATGAAACCTAGCCAAGGACGTGCCGTAGAAGCAAGACTGCTACATTCTTTTGGTTATGGTCAGTGGATATCCACCGAATGCAACGGTAGCGCCAGCGGGTGAACGTATCGCTCTACCTTGATGATATTTAAGCTCAGATGGACAACGGTTGAGGTCCTTACAGATTATGCGTCAGAGGACGAATATAAATTAAGTTCATGTATTACTAGTAGAGCCTCGATGGAGATAGTTATTTGTTCACGCTCGGACACGTGCACTAGGTGATATATAGTAGAGAACGGATCGTTGATGGATTCAACATCGAAGTTCCCACGTCGCGTGCGTCATACCGGATCAGTTACGATGCAAGCTAGCTTTAAGGTGGTCGATGGGAGACTGGTTCACCGCTACAATGACGATGATAGCCATGGGATATATGGCCTAGTACACAATCCCGTTGTCGAATCAGTTAGAATGATGTGGTGCCGGAGTATCCTGGGGAACATATAGCGAAATATGCTCACAACAAGTGTGACTAGACACCCAAACACGAAGTTGTTCATGAAGTTAATGAAATTCTGGTCGCCGTTGGTCAACCAGTCCTGGGGCTCAACGGTGATTGCCGAGTACGAAACGATGATGGCCTAACGCATAACGAATGGTGAGGCGAGCTGGTGATAGATATAGAAGGAAGAGGACTCACCCACAACACGCAATAACAAATCCCGGACTCAACAATGAAGATCAGCGTACTCAGAGCACGTGATTGTGTCGTCTTCCGTCCTAGCACCTGAACGTGTTGCATAGTAAGGCTATGTTCCCTAAAACAAATACTCATCAACGATTCGTCGTAATGGCAGAGGCTAATGTTATACCAAGCCTTGTACCCTATGAGACCTGTGGCGACAGCATTTGTAAACAGCGACAATGCAATACAAGCAAGCCCGACTGCCTCGTATGCTATGACTTTAGGTACCGGTGAAGACAGCGCAGAGGACGGCAAACTCGCGTAACCTTGAGGGAAATTTTGATATGCAGTGACAATGCCGAGAGCTGTGAGGGATCATGGTCAATTGCTCGTTAAGAATGTGGCTGTCTGGCTTTCATCACTCCACTATTGATAGCTCACCTCCTGTTGTGAAGAGAAGGGTGACACCTGCTACCAACACGAGTCTGTTTCCTGGCCAGATCAATAATGCTCTCCACCAAACTATTATGTCGCTGAGGATCATCTAAAGGCGAAGATATTTTCTATCAGGTATGCGAAGTTCCTCCGTCAAAAATAGTACTCACATTCAAGGCGAGCGTTGCGGTCATAGCGCCACTTTGTGAAACTATCATGCTGGATATCCGGTTGGAGTTCTCCAAAAACGACGTATCAGAGGGCGACTGCAGAGCAAAACCTGCTTCCAAGGCTGCTTGATTGATCATAGAGTGCGCGTGGACTGTGTAGCCGAAGTTCACAGATGTGGAAGCAAATAACACTATGGTAGCCGACAGAAGTATTTGAACCGAACGTAAAGCAATTCCTTTCCGACTGATTGAAGCATGTCACATGGTTGAGTGTCGTGCGAATATGGCTTTGAAACTTACGTCAAGAAGAATGTTGACATCGCCGCCAACACAGACAATATCCCTACCACCCGGTATCTTAGGCACGAGTTCGAAACCGGCTTGTGAATAAGAGGGTTCACTCACCGAATAAACATGCTGCCGCTGTAAGGTTGGCTACGCTATACCCATACACGGTGGCAGAGTACGCGCCGAAACCGTACAGGAGACTTACTGCCTCCCAGTTGATTTGTGAACAGTTACCAGCCCCGGGATAGTCCGGAACCTCCGACATTTTGCAGGCAGAGAGCTATGAAGAAAAATCAGAGCAGGGATTGGAAGGAGAAGTTGGGTACATGCATGCTTTGTCGCACTCGTACATTCTCTTTTATACTGTCTTCGGTAGAATCAGATACGCGGACAGTCATTTGGATATTCTACGCACATCTGCGCAGTGATACTGATGTGATAGTACTAGTGGCTCTAGGTGCCAGTACAAGAACCCTGAAACGGAAGTTCTAAATTCGTTCCGTCGCATGGGCGGCGCGACCTTGGTTCATGACTAGCTCTACAGATCATACCGCCTCGCAAGATTCGCTCTAGGTTATTAGGTCGTTTGACGAGGGGAGTAAGGACGAGCTACACTACTTAGAGGGAAGTAAAATGCACAGAGGTCTTGAATGAGTTACCGGGGAGAGAATGAGCGACCAGTTAGACTCCACAGTATCAGCGCTGAGTATCATAACGGCATTCGTCTGATCAATTTGATACTTGATAAATGTGTAGCAGCGCCTTCTTTTCTTAGAATTGTTCCGGGATAAGTCGGGCACCGAGGATTGCTCACCGTCGCCTTCCTTCCACAACAGTCGGCTGGGCAATGAGAGGTCGGAAGAGATGGATCACGCTCGTGTCAACCCGGCTAGGACTCTAGTAGGCTATATAGACGCGCTCTTGATCAGGACGTGGTGCGAGAGATCGTTAGCGCTTGAAGGGAGATTAGATAAGATGCTTACATGAGCGGAGTTTGATGGCGTGGAGGTGATTGCTGCCCAACCCATCCGAGGGCAAGCCGCGCTCCGGATCCCTCTTGCTCCCTCTTGCTCCCACAAGGACGCCATCCATATTCATCGTAGCCTGCACTCGCTATTTTCTCTGCCCGTAGGAGGTAGCGCCGCCGCCCCTAAGGTGCTCCTTGCTCGACACATGCACGATCTCCGCCGACACCACCAAGCACGCCGCACACGCAAGTCTTCATTCTCGCCTCGCGTCGGCGGGCCCCTCCTTCCCTCCCCAGGCTCACCATGCATCGCGCCAACTGCTTCTCCGTCTGCGCCATTACATCCCACTTCCTTGCTTAGCTCCGGTCCTTCCCCTCAAGTACCGCCTTGCGGCTTTGGGCCCTACGAGGAGATGACATCGAGGCGGATGAACCCAGGTGTCCGATGTGCGCGGGCGGCATCAGTGCGTGTGCGGTGAGCGGAGAGGGTGCGGGTGTGATGGAATACGTGGGGCGCCGAGGCAATGCGCATGGGGAGCTCTCGCTCGCAGCTGAGTGGACTGGAGCCCGAGGAGGACGTGTGTGGGATGCAGACTCTCGTGAGTGCCTCGAGTTTTTGGGACATATATGGGTGGTGACACTGATGAGGCGCGTCTGTAGGATGCACACCCCGACATCTTGAGCGCGATAGCGAGAAATCGGAACGGGACGTGAAGCGCGGAACTGTAGACTTCGTTTACCACGTCGGCACCAGTCGAGGTGAGTCTCCTCCCCTCTGTCTTTTGTGTCCTTCCCTAAGGCCGAGAACAGATCATGGCGCTCTCCAAGCAGCGAACCCCTTTTCATCGGCGTCATTCATCACCTCCTTCATCGCACAGCCGGAGATGTGGATCCCCTATCCTTACGATGACAGCCTCGTATCCTTCAGGGCGTGTGGGATACGCGACGATCATGCACGTTACGGCTTTGTATGCGTTCCCGCTGGTAGGGGGTCGTAGAGATGTACGAGGAGTACGGGGACATAGGAGGCAGTAAGTCTGTCCCGGCGTGCCAGTTGCTCAGATGAGCTCAGAGCTGACTTTGTTTTGTGTAGACGTTCACGATAGAGAGAACGTAAAGCACTCTCGAGCTCGGCGGGGCATAATATCAATTACTCTACAATACCGATCGCGCAATTTAGTCAACGATGTTATAGCTCTTTGAGGCGGTATCTGGAATCTTCCGATCCTACAGGTATTGGTATAGCTACGCGTATGACGTGTACCTCCATCATCTGTGGGTAGAATACGTGCGTAATGAAGCCGACAGGAGAGCCTAAGCTAGAGCTAAAGAGCAGGTCCAGTACAAGAATGCGAGGGCATGCGACAGGACCTCGTTCAATGTGAGGAACAACGACAGGAGCACTCATAGACCGCTGCAGATAACGTAAAACTAGTGCAAGAAGGCATTCCATGAATAAGCATTGGGTATAGTACCGGATGTTCGGCGGAACTCTCTCATTACGCAGAATTCATGGTAGAAGAGAGGTGGTCGACCGGCGACTGGTTGATTGCGACAATAACGATAATAGACATAGGATACATAGCCCGGTAGCTCACACAATTAGTAAGGAAGAGTGAGTTAGCCGGGTGTACTTACGATGATTGGAACCGCACACGCCAGCACGAAGTTACTCATGAACTCGGTAAACCTAGACTCGGAGTCGGTGTGGGGATGTGCTTTCAAGGTAATCCCTACATATGTAGTAATGATGATCTGGTGAATGACTGTTAGTGTGGTGAGGCTATGGCGAATGCGATTTGATATCGACGCACCCACAGCAAGCAATATCCAATCCCAGACTCTACTACAAACATCAGAGTATCAAGAGCGCGCGATTGCGTCGCCTTTCCCCGTACTCGATGGTTTCGTATAGCACGCCTATGGATCCTAACGCTCATTGCTATGGCGTCGTTACTGCACTACATAAAGAGGAGAACTCACCATGCTTTGTACCCGATAAGAGAAGTGGCGACGACGTTCGTAAGCAGTGACACGGTCGCACATGCAATGCCAACGGGGTCGTAGGCCATGGCCTTGGGGAACTGCGGTAACGACTGGGCAGATGATGGTAGGCTCGTCCAGCCTTGAGGGAAGTTCTGATATGTAGTCACGATACCTAAGGCTGTGGAGAAGCAGTTAGTAACTCTGGGAAGCCTAGTGTTCACAACTGTGGCATAGACACATGGAACGTACCCCCAGTTGTGACAAGAAGGACGATGCCAGTCGCCCAGACCAGTTTGTTCCTCGGCCAGATCACTAGCGCGCGCCACCAGACTATCATATCACTGAGAAGCATCTGCGGTGTTAACGGGATCAGCTATCGAGTACTTGGAGGGCAGCTAAGCTTAACTCATGCCGCACATTCGTTGCAAGAGTTCCTGCCATAGCGCACGTTTCCGTGACCCCCATGTTGTCCAGCCGATACAAAGCGTCAGCGAATGCGTCGACGTTGGAGCTACAAGGGGTAAATGCCGCTTCCGCTACGGTCCTATTCAACAAGGAATACAAGGACTGTGTGTAGCCAAAGTACACGCATGTAGAGGCGTATAGCGCCACTGTAGCAGCTAGAAGGATCTGAACGGAGCGCAGGGCCACCCCTCTGTGACTGAGTTCAACAATGATCAGTGCGAGTCCAAAGTAGTTGCCGGTCAAGTTGGCTTACGAGAGGAGGAGTACCGATGCAACTGCTAGGGCGGAAACTATCCCTGTTCATATACGCTTCAACCTTAAACCCTGAAGGATTTACGAAAATCTGGACGCACCGAATAGACACGAAGACGCTGCGAAATAGGCCATATTGTATCCCCCGCCAACACTGGAGTTGTAGTCAAGGAGAAAGAAATACACCGCTGCTGGATACCAATTATCTCCACTAGAGCAGTTTGGGCTAATGGAGGGTGCCATCGCATATGTCAACCTAGTATGCGGTGAGGAAGTACGGAGCACAATGACGAAGGGTGGGTCTGCGTGCGTGCCTTACTATGCCTACACGTGCCGTTCTATATGAATGTTAGTGTGAATCTACTTGCTTGACCATTGATTGTCTGTCTGCCGAAAATCTGACGATATCCGTCTTCCTAGTTGCCGCAGTCTTCTAGGTGAGACGATGCTACCGTGCGTCCGCGTGTATGCAATCAAGTACAGATAAGTGGGGGTAATAGACATTCCTCGGATATCCACGACGAAGCGAGTTCCATTGCACGCCATCGTGGGTACCGGGAAAAACCAATACCGGTGCCAGGAGAACCGACGTCCCCTTGTATGTGGTAGCGGATCTGTGTGACGTCGTCAATGTGCCGCCAGATTCATGTACTCCCCGTTGAGCTGAGAGCTCCTGTGGTCGCGGCGGCGGTACTTCCCATCGGAAAAGCTGACTAGATGGAAGCGCAAAGCGCCACTCGTGCCTAATATAGAAGAGTGTTCACCTTAAATGAGAATAATGACCATACCTTCCTGATACTGAACATGCTACTGATACTCCCAATAGACTTGCACCGCGGAATTCTTTCCGCAATGGTTAAATTGGCCTCCTGAGTACTGAGAACTTGAAGGAATTGCTATACGTAGTAAAGTATCGCGAGGTTTCCTTTTCTCTGAGGACAATACCGCGTGGGCTCGTCACTCGTCTAGAGAGAGCCTCAGGGCTACTATTTCACGACCCTTAATTCTCGCCCCGCCGTGCACTTTCCTCCCGCATACTACGCGCTTCGCCCTCGTGTCTCACTCCTTTGCGACTCCTTCTGCTCTTCCGCTTCAAAGTATCCCGACTTTCGGCTTCAGAGCCAACAAGCTGAGGACGACAAAGGGGATGGCCCAAGGTGTCAAATGTATGTGCGAGGCGTCAGGTCACGTGTGGTAAGCAAGAAGAGTGAAGAGGCGGTGGGGTACGTGCGTCGCTCAGATAATTCGCATGGAGAGTTCAAGTTCGCGGGGTGCGTTCACAGTTGTTGGAGATACTCGCGCATGTATGTTGTTGTACCGGAGGAGGCGACCACTGTTCCTGAGCCCTGTAGATGCAGTTCTATCAAGTAAACACTCTCAAGTTATTAAGTGTATGTACAACATTCTGAGCACACTCAGCATTTGGAATCCTCCCATGCACCTGCTCCACATGTGTTCTGCGATCAGTTAGAATGTGGGACACTAGAGTAGAGGTGGTCGATTGGTGATTGGTTCACCGCGACAATGACAATGATAGCCATGGGATATATAGCCTAGTGCACGCCAGTCAAAGATCAGTGTATGATATCTTGGCGATTATGCAAGGTAAATAGACGGAAATATGCTCACAATGAGTGGAATAAGGCATCCAGATACGAAGTTATTCATGAAACCAATGTACTTGGTCTCGATGTAGGTTTGGGAACCGGTTTTGAGGGATATCCCAGCATATGAAACAATAACCATCTGGTAGTAAGTAAATCAAGAGATAAGCTTTGAGTGTGTGGGGGACGCAGGGAGAATACTTGCCCAGAGAAAACAATATCCGACACCCGACTCGACAATGAGCATTAGCGTACTCAGAGCACGCGATTGCATCACCTTCCCCCCCACTTGATGGTGTTTCATGGTACACCTATGTACCCTGAAGCAAATGCTCTTGAAATATTCATTAAGGATGGAAGAAGAAATATACCAGGTCTTATATGCTATCAGCCCCGTGGCGGCGATATTTGTGATCAACGATATAACAACACATGCGACCCCGATCGGATCATATGCCATGCCTCTCGGGGCACTGGGTAGATTATCGGCATATGACGGCAAGCTCGTATAGCCCTGAGGGAGATTTTGGTACGCAGTAGTGATACCTAGAGCTGTGAGGGATCCCGGGAAACTACCCATGAGGCACGTTGAATTATTGTGACCGCAATAAAAACAACTTACCCCCAGTAGTAACGAGGAGAACAACACCTATTCCCAAAATGTGTTTGTTCCTTTTCCATATTACTGTTGCCCGCCACCAAACAATTGCGTCGCTGACGAGCATCTGGGGAGTAGAGTGTTACCAAGGGATAGACCTCCCTGCTATAAACCTACCTACGTTTACTGAGAGGGTTGCAGTCATGGCACCGGCTTGCGAGGACATCCTATCTCCTAATCGCACCAAAGCATCTCCAAATGAAGAATCGTTGATAGAAAACAAAGTATTCCATGCTTCCGCAGTTGTCTGGTCCAATAAGGGATACAGTGATTGCTTGTAGACGAGGTTCACGCTTGTTGATACGTAGAGGGTGATCGTAGCCATGAGAAGTATTTGGACCGAGCGTAGAGCTATTCCTTTGCGACTAATAAGAACAAAGACGGTGTTGGTTTGGTTTATAGAAGTTTGGACTTTGGACTTACATTAGGAAGGTGATTGAGATTGCCGTCAGGATAGATAATATTCCTAACCCATGACATCTCATTAGCATGCTGCTGAAGCTAGAGTAACTGGGGAGGCACAACTCACCAAACAAACATGACCCTGCTGTGGAGCTCACCACGCTCATTCCCCCTAAGCTACGGTAGTAGTCGAGTTCTGACAAAAAGTCATACGAAATAAAATTGATGTCTTGAGAACAGTTTGCGCTGGGGGTATTTAGAATCATGTAGTCAGAGGGCTGTGATGTTAGATTCTAGCGGGGGCGCAGAAGAAGTGAAGGATGTTTAACACCTTGTTGCGTTGGCACATGCAGTGTTTATACTACATTATCTGGGATCACGTATATAGGCGATTGGCTCCGGTGCTCCCCATCCAAACCAAGTTCGACAGATGTGATTTGTGAGACATAAATTGGGTAAGCGCGCGCCTGCCGCACGACAAAGTTCATTGACCCCTAAAACAGCAGAGCACCTGTCAACGAGAACTGCTCCTCGAAGAAAATCGTTATCACTGCCAACCAGTCGTTCCAGTGTCGGGGGTGTACGGACACCGGTACTGAATGCACTGGTCGAATTCAAGGCGCGCGGTCTGGTGGCTTTGACGGGTTCCTTATGGAATGGAAGACTGCACCCTGGATGTGACCTCACAAAGGTTACGCAGATGAGCGCGGGAGCCGTGAGACTGACGCAGTGCAACTGAGCGACGAGTGCCTCTCTTGACATAAAGAAGCAATATGAAATAGAAACCGGTGTACACGCGGAGCGCCTGCTAGGCCTCAAAAATGAGGCAGTGACCCAGTTAAGCGCAGAATAAGCCTTGGCGGTTCGCAGCAGAGTACAATAACTTCCTAACAGTGATATGAGTAATGAGACCTCCAGAGGTTGAAGAAAGAAATGGACTTAGAAGCGAAAACTCTTGGTCACTTTCCTCGAAATTTCGGCAACGACTACTGGTCTGGACTCCGGAGCCGCTCTCCAGGCCTTCCGATGTTCAAGGAAGCATCTTCAGCGCATGGGCTGTACGTAAAAAGGAGCCGGGGCAATGCACTTGGAGCTGTGATATGACTAGTTTTAAACCTTCACAATGGATACATGGACAGCCTTCGTTGATCACACGATAGTGCCGGCGGCCTGAGCGGAAGAGCATAGTGCATACTTACTTTGGTGGCATCCAACGTCAAGTTACTGCAGGCGTCTTGGAGCTTCAGAGGAGACGAGCGTGGAGAAGTGGGAATTGTCGCTACAAAGTTGATTTGGATCTGTATCCTGCTTGGGTAGACTATGAACAGTTCAGTGCCCGGCGAGGCGTGGGTAGAGGTTTGCTGTCAAGTTAACAAGTAGCACTTTGCTGGCAGGCTGCTGGGCGCAGCAGTAGGGCAGGCTGAGGACGAGCTGTCCAGGAGAGGCCGCAATGGTTCTGAGTTCACCATTACAGGCTATAAGTACTGCGCTTATTCCCGTGCAACATACTAAAACAGTGGTAGAAATGAAGTATACAAGAGTGAGGACCCCTCAACGTTGCGAGATATCTTGGGCGTTTAATCGCAGATAAGATAATGGGCTCGTGGCGTCGGAGTTTGAATGCCGTCAAGCCCATCTTCGGGCGTCTGAATTGTTTCCTTCGCCCACCATGTCTTGCAGTCACCCCTCCAGCGTCGACACGGGGGTAGGCATTGCGGTGGACTCTAGCATTTCCTCTGAAGAAATATCTGGCTTTGACACCGCCACCCAACTCCCGTACGACGAGGATGAATTCTTGGAGATCATCAAAGACACGGAGCGCTTCTCGGACCCCTATCTCCGTGCCGAAGCCAACAAGGCGCTGAAGATTCTTGACAGCAATGACTATAGGCTCCGGAATAAACCCACCTGGGTCTCGCGTCTCGAAGATCTGGCGGTCATCGCTAGGAGATTTGAGCTCAAGGACAACTACACAACTCGTAAGATGTTCGAGGCCATGTACACCTCCGCCGAGTCCTGTGGGCTCCCTTCTGCCGCGCAGCGATACGTCTCTGCAGTTACTTATGCCTCCGCACTCAAAGCTGATGCGTTATTCGAAGACAAGAACGCTAGACGGAACGCACTCGCCAACGCCCTTGAGCAGCTGGCAACGACCTGGGTGGCTTATATGCTTTGGCCTTGTGAGTTCCGAGCGTCCTCCTCCAGTCCACAGTTATGGCACGTATTTAGGGTAAAAAATAAAAAGTCGCAAGCTGCCTCAGAAGGCGTCGAAACTCCCATGTTTGGGTCGGCTCCTGGGCCTCGGGAAGAAATCTCGTAGGTACAAAAACTCACAGGTAAAAAACTCGCATGCACGAAAGCCCGCAGGCACAAAACTCGCAAGTGGGATACTCATGATCACAAGTAAGAAAACTTGGAGGTATCCAATCTTGCAAGCACAAAAACTCGCAGGTGCGAAAACTTGCAAGTGGAGAAACTTGTACAAGTCGGGGGAATGCGGAAGTCAGGAAACTTGCGGATTATCACTGGTGTCAAAAGCGACTATCCTAGAGTGTCTCTAAAATGAATGGATAGTGGTGGTACTAGAGAACGAGGGGAGCTCTTAGTTTGAGTACTAGTCTATCGCCCGCGAGTAAGCTGTCCTCCCGAGAACTTTGATTGAGACTAGTGGAGCCCTTAGGCGTGAGCCTGGACGCCCCCAGAACGGCGCCCTCACATTATTCTTCTTTCGGAACGTGCGACTAGTCAGCTTGCGACTTTTCCACTTGCAACTTTTCCAACTTGCGAGTTTTTTCCACTTGCGAGTTTTCTGACTTGTGATTTGGTCGACTTCCCTGCTTGTGAGTTTCCTCACTTCTTGGAACTTCCACCATATACTTGTATTGTGATATATGTAAGGGAGGACCGCAACACCGACATGCCAGCTTGTTGATTCTGCTCCAACCTCCTGTTTCCAGTGGATATCTATTTATTACCCACAATACGAGCCACACACAGTCGCTGACGCTCGCCTTTCTCGTCAAGTTGTAAAAACATCTATATTGCGTAAACTCCAAGAATACGAAGACATATTAGACGCAAAGACCCCCACAGTACAGGATACAACCTCAGAACACTCATCTAGTGACCTGACGCCGCGACGTTGCGATTTCAGATCGTCGGTGAGGTTTTCTTCGCCTTACACGTCGCTTAGTGCTCACATCTCCGACTCTCAGGTCGCCCGACGCGATGGGTACACTTGCTGCTTCACCGGAGCATTAGACCGAAGCGCTCCAAAGGGATACGTAGACAAACTCAACGCTGGTGGCGAAGTGCGCAAAAAAGCCCATATGAACACAGCGCACATCTTCAAACGTGTAGCTGTTGTTTGGGAAGATGATGTCAATGAAGCTAAGGTGCGTCAGTTTCATCCGGGTGCAGGTTTGCTTTGTTGACATGGTACAGACGGCGTCCAGACGCGCCACGTATGACATCCTGAGACACTATTGCCAACTAGAAGGGTCTCTAGACGAGATCGTACATGCCATAGACATGCCCGAGAACGGCATATACGTGAATTCCTATTCACGTGAAGGTTTTGACATCTTTGAGTGGTGCTTGCAACCCACGGAGGTACGTTATCTCTCCCTTGATCAAATCCAGTGCTCATACCCACCTCATGTGGATAGATCGACAACAGATACAAGATCTGTCTTATGCCCAGCTTTCCCAATAACGCGCTCATAGGGCAACCCGAAGGCCATACGCACGTCAGCTTCGTCGACCACAGCGAGACTGGTATCGCACTACCACGCAAGGACCTACTCCGCTTGCATGCCGCGATCGGACACGTTTTACACCTGAGCGGCGCGGCCGGGCTTTTGGAACTCTTAGGTGAGGAGTGCGGCGGAGCTGGAGGGGCGGCAGGCATCAGTGTAGCCCCTGTTGGGGTGGACTTCATGGACAAGGTAGTGCGCGGGGGCGCATGGGAAGCGGCCGAGTTGGCGGCGTCTGTCGCCGCGATGTTCGCGTCGGACTCGCCGCCGAGGGGCTTGTAGTCTAGACATGCGCATTGTTTAGTCTCTGCTGCGGACGTCGTTTGCTCGCGGACAAGAATAGGGATCCTATAGCGCTGTTACAGCACATTGTGCAGTTTTGAGTCGTCCAATAGCACCAATATGAGCACAAGGCTCTGGCCCTCATGTCAAGGCTCCCTGAACCCTTCTGCGGAACCCACGCTTCAGTCAGAAGCAAATAAACGGTATGATACCTGAAAACTACATGCTACTGTCCAAAACTGAGCACCCTATCCTCTTCCGCACAGCGACGCTAAACTTACTCACACTATCTAACAGCACCCCGCACCCCACTTCCGCGCGCATAACGACTCTCACGCAACAAGGATCCGGAACGGGTCCGACCCGCCGCCCTCCAAGCCCGCGAGGACCGCCTGCCGCACCGCGCCCAAGTAGTCGCCCAGCCGGCGCCCAGGCTGCGCCGAGAAGTCGTCGTACACCCTATACCTCGAGTCCGCCACGACGTTGACGAGCGCCAGTGCGTGCTTCACGTTCCTGCATGCCCAACAACATCAGCTCGACGTTCCGGAACAAGGGGGCAGGAACAAAGCAAGGGGAGAAGAAGGAAGGAAGGACACGCACTCGGGTATGCGGTTGCGCGAGCCCACGAGCAGAAAATGGAGGCGCAGAACGAGCTCGGGGACGTAGATCTGGCGGATGCGCGCGAGGTCCCGCCGCCTGCGCTCCCCGCCACGTGGCAGGTCGAGCACGAGCCAGTCCGTCGTGAGCAGCTTCAAGACCTGCTCGCGCGCCTGCTCGATGAGCGTCTGTGCAAAGTATCCTCGTGCATCAGCATCAGACGGAAGACAGAGAGAAAGACGGAGAGCGACAGACCCTGTAGTCGGCGAGCCACGACGCGCGCGACTCCTTGTTCATCTGCGGCTGCTCGAGCGCCGCGCACTCCTGCGCGCGCGCGAGCGCGTCCCACACGGCGAAGAACAGGCGGTAGTGCAGGAGCTCCGTCGCCTCCTCCACCGGGTCCTGCAGCGCGCCGAGCTCCGGGGGCAGCATCTCCAGCACGCCCTTCGCGACGTGTACGCGCCCGCGGCCTGTATCATACGCATATATAGTGTCAGCGAATGAGAAGTGGCGAGGGGGAGGCGACGGACGCACCGAGGAAGTAGCGGAGGATGACGTTCGCCTGCTCGAGCGCGGTGTCGTACGTCGCCTCGAAGAACGTCGTCCACTCGATCGAGCGCACGAGCAGCCACTCCGCGTCCGTTGGGGGTGGCTCTACCGACAAAAGCACAGGCAGTGTGCCCTTCGCAGGTGGGAGGATCTGCCCGGACGTCATTTAACATCGCTTCGTAGAGAACGAAAGGAGGGAGGGGGACGCACCCCGAAGGTCTTCTCGATCGTGCGCTCAGCAGTGACGACCGCGACGCGCTCAACGTCCAGCCCGTGCTCGTGCGCGCGCGCAAGCGCAAGCCGGCGCTCTTTCGCGTCGCCCGCGAGCTCGAGGGACGTCAGGAACATCGCGTAGCGCTCCACTGCGTTGTCGCCCAGCGCACCCGCGTACATGGCGATCAGCTCGCGCTGTCCTGCGTTCTGCAATGAGGGTAAAGCTAAGTGTTGGAAAGAGGTGTGCTATAGGTAGGCGCACCTCGAGAACCTGGAGGTATGCTTCGAGGATGATCTGGGTCGCAAAGGGAGACACAGGAATGTCGATCATCTGGAAGAACAGACACAGGTGGGCGAAAAAGCGCGTCATCGTCGGGTACCTGCTCCGCGTCAGCATAAAACCACAATCTCCGGACGGGGACACTCACTCCGGGGCGGAGACATACAAGCCCTCTTGGAGCCCGCTTGCGAACGACTCCAGCAGAGAGTCTGTCTGATTTAGAATGATATGCAGCTGCGAGACGTGGTACGGGTGGTCCGCCGGCGCACTATCCTCCCTATCAGCACCCCGCGCACTGAAAATACGAGCTAGCACTCACCCCTCCGCAACCTGCGCGCCCGCGAGCTCCTGCAGCGTCTGTATGACCTCGTCCTCCCACGCTTCCTCGTCCTCCACACCCACAGACCCCTCTCCGCCCTCCTCGTCCGCGTTCCCGCTCTCCAACGCACCGAGCCCGCCCTCCCAGAAGCACTCACGCGCGATGCTCGCCAGCCCCCGACTTAGCCGCTCCTCGCACGCAACGCTCACGAGCGCCCAGAGGTGGTCCTCCCACGTCCGGGAGGCAGACTTGAGCACGACGGATGTCGATGCGGTCGGTGCGAGGGCGGCATATAGTGCGCGTTCAGTAGGGGGTAGCGTGGTCTGAAGGCGTCCCGGGGGATGAGTGAGGCCTGTGAGGTAAGGGGGAGACAACGACGGAACGTACGTTGAGCGCACCGCGCTGACAGACGGACTTCCACATCTTCCTGCGGACATTCCCGCTCCACTGAGGAGAGTCTTCTGCGCCGTCGTCCATAACATCGTCTTCCCGAGGTTCATTCGCTGCAGAAAGCGTGGAAGATCAGGACAACGCACCTTCTCAATGCCCATCAGGCACTCACCTATCGCGCGCCACTGGAACAGCAGCGAGCCGCGTATGCTCGCCGCCCGCCATGGTTGGTTCACTTCCCGGCAGAGGTCGACGGCCGCTCCGAGCTGTCCTGCTCGTACGTGCGCATACAGTGCCTGCGTTACCGCCTTGTCGTACGCCTATGGTAGACCCATCGTCAGCGTCATACCCAGCAGTGAGAGCCGGCACCCGTCTCTCCTCCCCCGCAGCGGCCCTTCGCCCAGCCATATTCCGCCCTCCATTCTCCATACTTGCAGCCGGCCGAGGGAAAAGTCCACCCACTGAAGAGAAAGAGAGCTCACCGCGTCATCAGGCACCAGCCCACCACCCTCCTGCCCCGCCGACCTCTCCGGCGCGTCCGGATCCATCTCCTCCACAACCCCGCCAGCCTTCCCGGTACGCTTGCCTTGGAGGACCGCATTCCGCGTAAAGCGCCAGTACCCATTCGTCGCGCCAGGCGCAGTCGGGTCGGGCGCAGATTCGTGCAGCCATTCCCGCACGACTACGAGGGTGGAGAGGACGGGCGAAGCGTGCATGATGGATTGGACGAGGGTGGCGGGGGGCGTGTAAGGGTTGTCTTGGAGCAGCTCGCGCGGGTTGGGATACTGCGGGGGCGTCGTTTTTCGTAGTCTAAGGAGGCGGTTGGTGGCTGGGAAGGGGGGCAGTGGGAGGAACTCACGACATGAGAGCCTGGAGAAGTCCCCAGGTGTCGCTCTCCATCTTGAGAGCCTCGAGCTCGTACCGGTGGACGCCGTCCGGCCGGTGCTTTTGTAGTTCTTCAAGCCTGAGGAGGATGAGCGCGCGAACAGGACGGGGTGCGGCGAGACGCACTCCTGAAAGCATATATCCCGCAACCTCGGCGCGAAGCCGGTCTCGGGGTGGAGGAGGGTGTCGAGATCTTCTTTGGTGGCTTGGCAGACCGAGAGTACTTGCGCGCACGCCGCATAAAGGGAGTCTGTCATGGTTGTGGCGGAGAGGGTACGACGGAGGACGGGCAGGGAGGAAGGGGAGAGGAGCGGACCGCGAGGCCGCCCACGCGACAAAAGACAAGGCAAGTGTTCGGGCGCTTCCACGACGCGTCGGTGGCGGAGTGCTCCTCGGCGTCTGCGTGAGCGTCGACTTTTGAGCACCTCGTACTTGGAGGCAGGCCTGTCCGAAACGTAATGGTGTCACTCTCAGTTTTGGTTTGGTGTTCTCCAGTGTGGTTCACATGAATTCGTCTCGTTCATGTCTCGCGCAGACTATATAGTCTAGACACAACTGGGGAGAGTGCTTGTCTCAGTGACGCCTTCACTTGAAGAATTTACGCTCGGTGGTGCTCTACGGCCTCTAAAACCTTCTATATGGACCAATGAAGGGCGTTGAGCTCAATCACCTCGTTGGGGGTTGCATCGAGAGTCACCAAGGTCGCTCTGAGCGCTGACTATCTCCCCAACACAGCATTCTATCTCCGCCGCTACGGCCGTTATCTTATCTATCTGTAAGCGCTGGACACCTCCTCTTTTGAGTTAGAACGGCTACCAATATGCATAGGACCCCCGGGCCCGTATACGTACGCATGGATAGAAGCGCTCTTTGGAGGCGAATTGGCGTGCCGTAAAATCATGCGCCTTTTGAGGAAGGATAGAGTCCGTCGAAAGGTGAGGCAGTGTCAGTAGCCGAGTGCTGAGCTTGATTGTTATAGGGATGAAGTATTGATTCTGAAGTTAATCTAGCGTGAAGCCAATAACAGTCAGGCCAAAGTAATATCTAAACTCGGCTGCGGCTAACTCGATTGTCTAATAATCAGAGCTTGGACACCTTCTTGTGAGATTAGCCTACGCCTGCAAACTGTTAGCAGTACGTACTAAAGGCCCTAAGGGGCTCTCGACTCACCGTCAGTCTGAGCATGGAATATCTCACGGTCAGTGGACTGTAGGTGCTTCCACAGGAGACTAGGTGTGTTGGAACGAGCAGGGCGAGGTCGAGCAGATAGCACAACGGGGAGGCGCGTTTGGCAGGTGCAAACGGGTAGGGTACATTCAGCAAGCTACGAATCTTAGGGCATAACATGGGTCGGGTACGGGTAGATTTAGGTCTACCCTTACCTGTCCCGCACGGGTTTTCTACCCGCGTTCAAGGGTACGGATCTCTACGGGTACGGGTGATAATGTGCGTGCTACGGGTGCACCCGTGAATAGTACCCACAGGTTAAGTTGGTAGAGTGTCATACACGGTTCGCATGACCATCGGGGGCCCATTCACGAGCTGCTCAAACATATGCTCCTCGTACCCTTTGCGCTTGTCATTGTGTTGCGGCGGATTAAGATGACGCTGTTGAGGGAGTGGCAGGCAGCTGCGATGGTGTCATGGACACGAGGTGCATGGATCCAGGCTTGCGCACGGCCCACCCCTACAGCTCCAAGTTCTGCCCCGGCACCGTCAACACCAGTACAAACTTCAAGTGCACGCGCGCCGGCGCCGGGAACAGCATCCCCGCAGCCGCCGCCGCAGCCGCCGCAGCCGCCGCAACCGCCGCCGCAACCATCGCCCTCATCTTACCAGCGCCCCCAACTTCCCCCGAGCTCCCCGGGTTCGGATGCGAGCACATGCCCAGCGACAGTGGGCTCGCGGAGGCACGGCAAGACGGGGGTGCGCACGCGACGTGCGGCGGAAACGTGAGCTCGGGCATGCGCCTGCACTTGCCGTGGTGCCCGTGCGCGAGCGCGGTGAGTGTGCGGAGGTCTGGCGCGGTGAGCGTGAGGTGCCCCTGCATTTGTGTGAGTCCGAGCTCCGAGCCGCGAAGTGCCCGTAGTACGCGTGTTCTAGTTCTTTCTCTCGCCCTTGCAGCCGGGTCCCGGTCTGAGCACGGGAGTGGACGATGGTGCATGACAGAGGGGATGTAGAGGTGCAGGATGCACGGGCGGGCTGTGATTGGGGAGGCGGCGGGCGTGCGAGCAAGGTGGTCGAGGTATTTGTGGGGCTGGGTTGGAGACTGGGAGAGGAGGGCGACGGAGAAGTAGCGGGCGGGGTAGGATGTCGCGCGGATGCTCTTGGAGACGATGGAGCTCGCGTGCGCACAGATTCGACGACTCCTGCCATCGAGCTGCCCTGGAACGTTGAGTAAGTGCTGCCGGTACCCGCGTGTCGCCCCACTACCCGCACGTACGGGTACGGGTATACCGCGGGTCTCTCACTAGGCACCCTTACCCGCACCCGCTGCGGGTTTACCCGACCCGCGTTATGGCCTAGCTATGATACTCTATACACCAGTGCAATACGCTATCAGATAGTGGCGTTCTCGCGAGAGAGTCACCGGGAAAATCAATATTCCGACAAGGTGAGTGTACGTGCACCATGTGGACCATTTTAAAGGTGCTTTCTACACCGACTCAGACGTATAGCCATGGCTTCGCTTCATCTACATCGCTGATGGGCAGCATGAGTCCACGGCATTCCTTCACTACCGGGGGCTCTGAGGGGCCGGTCAGAGCCAGGAATGCTGTAAAGTGTCAATGAGGTGATTGATATTCACAACCCTTTTGTTAAAACTATCCCCTTTCCTATATCCCACACCTTGTGTCTCGTAGGGAAGTTCTCAGGGAAGGCTGGCTCCATCGAATTCTATGATGCGAGCATATAACCTCACGTGTTCTCTTACCCCAGGAGATAAAAGGGACCACCCCTGTATCGAGTGAATCACATAGTTACCCCCAATCCTCCCCCAAAGGACATCCCGATAGCTTCGGACCTAACCCATGTCGAGATTATGTAACGATGTTGATGGCTGTTCCAACGTCGAGGGCCCCCCGATCAACTGGGACGCATGGAATGTCTTGCACTTGTCAGGCCTCTCATTGGGAACCATCGTTGATTTCATGGTATCTGCATGTTTATTTGGTGCGTCATGCTTTTTTCATCGTTGAAGGCTTGGATATATACCTAACAGAATACTCTCTGACGCAGGGGTGGTCTCTGCACTGGCAGCGATATCAGCACTCCTCCTCTTGTAAGCCCTGAGATCGCATCCTTCTTTAATTATTATAAAATATGATTGGATAAAGTCGCAAAGGAGTGGCCCAACCTTCCGTTCGAATCCTGCTAACTGCTACAGTGGTCTTATACATTTCGACATGCGTATACTTCGGGTACACTCTATCCCTGTATTGGGTGCAGCACAAGACGACTTTGGATGCAGCTTCAGCTATACTCGCATCCGACAGTCCAGAGTCACTCCACGATGACCTCTCTTGGCTGAGCAACATAACAGCCACTCAAGAGGGTGTTATGACAGCAGCCCTTACAGTGAATGTACGTCTATCGGGGAGGAGTTTCATTCTCCGTGTATGCGTTTTCGTTCTCCGTGTATGCGTAGCTGATAGTTTCCACTTTGCCTCCCAGATGCTGATCAGCGACATGATCGTTTGGTGGCGTGCGCTGGCGATCTGGCCAAGAAATAGACTTGTCTGGGGCATAGGGATCATTCTCATCGTCACAACAGGGGGTAGGTACTCAATGCTAAAGTTATTTGTTGTGAGTGACTAATCGTCGACCCATAGTTTTGGGGATGGTTACCACATACCAGAACTTCCCACAAGGTTATTCGGCTATCCCGTCCTATAGCGTCGACAACGCTGTTGCTCTCGTTCGACCTGAGGCCATAGCTTATGATCCGATCGGAATGGCTTGTGCTGCTTTGTCTCTAGCCACAAATGTGATCGCTACGGCTCTCATCGGGTATAAGACATGGTGTGCTATTTTTTTCACTTGCTAGAGTGAATACCGGATAAAGTTTTGCATCAGGACACACAGGTGCACTATGAAAAAATATCAAGTAGGCGGAAAGACGATTCGGTCGCGTGCAATGAGTGTGCTGATGTTCCTCGTCGAGTCTGGGGTAGGATACTGCCTACTGTGGGTGCGTTAGTTTGAATCCGCATTCTCTGTCCGCTGGTTGCAATAACGTCTCAATGCTCGATAGACACTCGTTGTGTCATACGTAGGAATCACTCTAAATTCTTGGAATGCATGGACCACTACCGAGCATAACTACGTAGTCTTCATGAATCACTTTGTGTTCGGCGGCCTAGTTCCTGTCATTGTAAGTTTCTCATTTCTAAACATGGCTGCAGCAGGAAATCCATAGCTGTCCTTCGGGTTTTTCTCAGCTTTACTGATTCACACCCATTCTTGCACGTGTGCTAGGCGATATATCCTATGGCTATCATCGTTATTGTGACAGTCAACCAATCGCCCATCGATCGCCTCTCTACCAGCTTGCAGTCTCACTGATTGATAGTCTTCGGAAAGCGAGGGGATTGTCCACCGCTGGAGCAAAGGAAGGGGATATGTGCCATGGTAGGGATATTCGGTGGTCATAATAGAAACAATGTGCCAGGATACTTTCTGAGGTACGATAGCATTTAGTACTTGAAATTACCAGAGATATAGTCTCTCCGAGAACGATACACGCCTCATTTCTGGTCGAGGATCGATGTGAAGATGACCGGGACACAGGCTTGGGTGATATTTCCTGAGGCAACACCGCCGAGCTTACGAGGGGCTCGATCGCCTCTTTGGTAGTTGCGTGCCACCGGCGCTAACTTGACGATGTGTAGTGCAACATCCATTATTATCTCATCTTCGTTTAAGTGTCAGTGACCTCTGAAGCGACGGTTTGGCCTCTTCGCCTACATATTTTTTACTAAGTTCTTGTTATTCTGGCTCATACAAGCTTTAATTGAAACTGGGGGGATAAACTGCTCGCCTATAAAAGCTCGTGCTCAAGTTACTACCGGCGGCAGCTTGCTACGAGTTGTTACGAGCCCGAAGTCCCGTCGCCACTGCAGCTAGCACTACTAACACTCAAGCTCGTTGCTTTGTACTACAACAGCTGTATATAGTGAGTTTAACGGCTCTATGACGACACATTCTTGTTCTTATCATACATAGGTAACATTGCGCGTTGTTCATATGTCATACTGGCACTTATCTGAACTACGGAATGTTCCAGCAAGGAACTTTCCTATGTCGCACTAGTCTCTCACCACGGGGGGTTCAAGTACGTGAACTCACTCCTTGTCTTTTGATTTTCACCATGCTGATAGCTTTAAGCTGACGCCAGTGTTCGGTGTGTAGGAACGTGAAACTCTGTCTGGCGCTCGTCAACGTCGTGGTCGACTCAAGGCATAGGGCGTGATGACTTCTCAGCGACAGTCAGGATGCCGACTAGACTGCTTGAGTGCGTTCTCTCAGGTGGCCCTCCCGGGTTTCGGGGGCGGTTCATCTGGTCCGCTTTTGCCCCTCCTTTCGTGAGAGTCGTCATAATAGTGAGTACGTTTAACGAAGTTGATGGCCGAATGGAAGAGGATAAGACATTGAGGAACCATTGCCATAGCCTTTGGATGTTATGTCTCCCATTCACTTTTGACCGGCGAGTGGGTTCCACCCATAAGGTGAGGGAGCACTGACAGGCGTATACAACATGTGCTTACGCCCCGGGAGACGGAGATTATGGAGTTGCCATTGCTGCGACGGATGGATACTGATAGCTCTACCTCTGTACATGCCTCACCGCGCGTTGGGGCTTCTGACGACACAGGGGCTACATTGACACGGAGCACTATGCTGAGTCTGCCACGCCTGTCGACATCGAAAGGTCCCTTGCGTTTCGCCGTGCCGCTGAGGGGTAAGATGGCATGCATGATGCTACCGCAGTAGATCCTTGCGCGGCACGTCGTGCCTCGAACAGTGGGCCCGCTGAAGTAGGCGAAGATGACACTCGTTGCTGGCTTCGGGATGTTGTACGAGTGAGTTCCGGCCGGAGTTGGGCGTTAGAAAGACCTCGTATCTGTTCTAGGTCCGACAGTGTGAAGCCATACACCGGCATGATTGCCGGATTTGTCTCAGAAAGAGATAACGTACACACGTGAGATGCAAGTATCACCAATAGTTGCCGGATTATGACTATAGATACGAGTTCTCAGTTGATGAAGATGGTATTCTGGGGAACGGCTATGGCTCTGAGACGGATGTAGACCTAGAGGGCTACAGCAGATAGGCCACTCATTGACTACGGTGTATACAACCATTCCATAGAGTGAGCAGTTCAGCGTCATTGAGTACGGGCGCTGAGGGAAGGTGTTTCAGCTGGGGGTGGCGCCGTACGTAGCCTGACATCTCCCAGCGGTCATGTTGTTTCCTGTGATATCTACTCCCCTATCATCCAAGTGATACTCAAAGATAAAGTAAGCTCATCTCAAATATTCAATCCCGAGCTTCAAGGCCTCGAAGGTGTGGCTAGCTCACGCATCAATTTGGAGATGCATCGGGGGAGCGCTCCGGAGTCAAGATTCCGTAGGAAAACGTGCCAGGTATTTGAGCCCATCTAGAGGCGGGCCTGTGCGAGCAGCCCCAGTATTGAGTATTTCGGGGAAGATATTGACTCTATGATTAGTCTGGCGTGACATGGCTGGTCGTTGATTTGCTTATATTGTCATTGGAACTTCTCGGACACCTTCTCGCTAGATCTGGCGCGCGTAGAGATTGCAAACGCTAGTGAAATTCGTGTCCTTCAGCCGGTCTCTATATGAGTATCCGTGCTTACCCAAACGGTGTTTTCTCACACGGCGTCCGAAACGCGACATAGCCATGGTATCGCTTCGTCTGTATCGCTGATGGACAGGATGAGTCACTGAGGACGTTGCCACACTGCCCGAATAGCCAGTACGAACCAGGAACACTGCAAATGTCAATGAGGTGATTGATGTTCGCAGCGCTTTCATTGGGCCTATTCCACTTCCCGTAAGCTAAACCATGTTATTAGTAGCGGGGCTTCAATAGAAGTCGGGGTCCACGGGATTCTATGATGCCCTCACGTGTTGTTTTACCCCTGAGGATAAAAGGATCACTTCCGTATCGAGTGAGGCACATACGCCCCGGCCCTCTCCAAACGTTTATCCCAGTAGACTCCGACCATGTCCGATGTCCTCAGCCCTTACAGAAACCATTGCCAAGAGTTCACCTTGAGTGCTTCCGATCTTTTGGAGGCTCTATACCCTAGCATCTCATCGAGCTACACGGCTGCTTTTATTGCCTCTGCATGTTTATTTGGTACGTCATGCTTCATTCATCATTGGAGGCCTAAATACATACCTGACAGAATACTCCGATACAGGGGTGTTTTCCGCGTTGGCAGCAATATCAGTACTACTTCTTGTGTAAGCTCTGAAATCACGCTCCTTTGAAACTATTTGCGTTTAAATAAGTCGCAAGGGAGTAACCAAGCCCTCGGTTCGGATCCTGCTAGCCGCTACAGTGGCGTTATACATCTCGACATGTGTATACTTTGGGTACACTCAAATCTTGTATCGGGCGGTGACCAAGACGACTTCGGATGCAGCTTCAAATCTATTCAATTCCAACGGTACTTCATTCTTCTGCGATTACATATGGGTGGAAGACGCGGCAACCACTCAAACGGGTGCTACGGCAGCAACACTCACTGTGAATGTGCGTTTACTTGAGAGAGGTTTCATCCTCTGTGGATACGTAGTTGATAGTTTCGGCTTTACATCTCAGATGTTGATCAGCGACATAATCGTATGGTGGCGAGCACTAGCGATTTGGCCGAGGAATAGACTTGTCTGGGGTATTGGGATTGTTCTCATTGTCACAACGGGGGGTAGGTGTTGGATGCTGAATTTGTCATTCGTTGTCATCGACTGATCATTGAATCACAGGTCTGGGCATTGTAACGACGTACCAGAACTTCCCCCAAGGTTACTCAACTGTCCCGCCTTTTGGTAACGATAGCAATATTTTTCAGACTCCTAAAGCTATGGCATATGATCCGATTGGAGTGGCTTGTACTGTCTTGTCTCTGGCTACAAATGCGATCGCCACGGCTCTCATCGGGTACAAGACATGGTATGCCATTATATTCGACTGCCATAGCGAATACTTTGACAATATTTGCATCAGGATACACAGACGTGCCATGAAAAAATACCAAGTGACGGCGCAGGCGCGTGCTGCAAGCGTATTGATGCTCATCGTCGAGTCTGGGGTAGGATACTGCCTGCTGTGGGTGCGTCGCTTTCACTCCGCATTAGCTGCCACCTGGTCGTACTAATGGTTCGACAGATCATGGTTGTTTTATACGTAGGACTTACTCTAAAGAACTCCGACACGTTAACCAGTACCGACAACAACTACTTCGTCTTCATGGAGAGCTTTGTTTTAGGGTGCCTAGTTCCACTTGTTGTGAGTTTATCATCTATACACGTAACCACAGCAAGGATTCTACATCTACTTTCCGGACCTTTCTCGGTCTTTTTATCCAAACTTATTCGTGGATCTGTATCAGGCGATGTATCCTATGGCTATCATTGTCATCGTCACGGTCAACCAGTCGCCAATCGACCACCTCTATACCAGCTTGCAATCGTACTGATTGCGAGTCCTCAGGAAGCGACGGCATCTTCCTGGGCTGAAGCGACATGGAGGGGAGTGTGCGTTGTAGTGGGAATATCCGAGGGGCATACCAAAAACGATATGGATACTTGCCGAGCCACGCCGCACAACAGTGCATACAATGGATATAGCTTCTCCGAAAACAATGCATATAGCATATTTGCTCGAATGCCAACATCTGCACAGATATTTGCGACAAGCACTCCTAGATGGCCTCACCGTCTTGCACGCCATCTCGTACCTCTTCTTGTACTTAACGATATCTCCCACGAGCGGGAACACGTTCAGCTCAGAACTAGGGCCAGGGCAGCAACCAACCTCTTCGTCGGCGGCGGCCGAGTACGTTCTTCAACTGAGCCTGACAAAGACGTAGAAAGCAAAGCCAGATGCTTCGAAGCTTCCGTCTGGAGGGTCTACTTTTGCGCGACGGGGAAAGGAGTGTTCAGTGGCGCTCGCCGCTGACTCGACGATCATCTGTCTCTCGTAACATTCAAACTCCGCTCCGATGCGTCCATTATCTTATCTACGGTAGGCGCTGGCAACTTGTCACAACTTCATGTTTCTGCCTGACACGGTCTGCCCCACTTGGACTAGTTCATGTGCGCTACGAGCCCGACACGCGTCGGCGGCACGCAATTCGGGGCAGAGGTGGTGAAATTCTAGTCGCGAACAATATGCTCAAGCATGTCTACTATTAGGACTACGTTGTCGCAGGCGCCCCCGGTAGTATTGCAACCTTGACGCAAGAATCGATCTCCCAGTTCTTCCACAAGTACGGTGTAGAGAAGAAACGTGCCCGGAAGCCCGAACTCGCTCACAACATTCAAGAACTTTACTACAGTGCTCGTCCCCACGGGCGGCAGGACGTTGAAGTCCTCAAACACCATGTTAGGGCACGGTGCATAAGTTGAGCTGCATTCGATGTCGACGACTACACGTGAGATACGTTCTGTAATCCGCAAGGATACTCAGAGGAAGCTCACGACTCACAGGTGTTACGTTAAGATGTGCCCCTCCAATCGATGAACGAGGTCACTGAATTGAAGACTCAAAGGGATGTCTCCCCAGCAAGCGCACCACCTAATTAGCGATACGGGAACGAGAAACACGAGACTAGACACCTACGTGTAATCGCCATTCGTCTGGTAGACGTGTACGTGGACCGTGACGTTTTCCAATGAAATGTTCTTCGAGACGACGTTCGAAACGTAAACTAGTCGCTATGAATGAGCGTGTGCCGACCAGACAGACGAGCGAGTGAGTGTACCTCCTCCGACACCCCCTCCACCAGTCGACGGCGCACCGTTCACGCTGCTTGTCCACGTCTTGAAGTGGACACCGTTGACCATGTTCAGTTGAACCTTGGGGTCCAGGCGGATCATCTACATGCCAGGGAAATGCGCATCAGCGGACTGACACGGGGCTAAAGATAAGCTGTAAGCGTGCCTCGTTGTCCTGGATAGTCAAATGGTCGACGATATCAGGCTGAGAGTGTGGACGTAAACGTCAAAAACCCTTGGATTATGGCGTTAAGACTCACCATGCCCACGCATTGTCCAAGAGATCCGACAAGCACGACCATCACGGCTCGCCGTTCCAGTTGATCCCGCGCGCGCCGTGCGCGTCGATCGTAAAGTCGTGCCCAGTGACGACGAACTAGAACGTATAGCTCTGGAGGAAGATGACGCGGTACGTGTTCGCAGCGTCGAGCCAGTATTGGATGTCGGGCTTGAACTATGCTGTGCGATGTGAGGGATGGGTGGATGAGGGTGTTTAGAACATTGCGGAGACATACAAACCCTGCGGACGTTCCCATACTGCTGCAGCGAGCCCTCTACACCATCGTCGTCCATAGCGTCCTCTTTTCGAGGCGCATTCGCTGCAGGAAGTGGGAGGGGGAGTCAGAATAATGCACCTTCTCGATGCTCGCGAGGTACTTGCCTATCCCACGCCATTGGAACAGCAACGCGCCGTGTATGCTCGCTGCTCGCCGTGGTTGGTTCGCTTTCCGGTAGAGGTCGGCGGCCTCTTTGAGCTGCCCTGCTCGTACATGCGCATACAGCGCTTCCATCACCACTTTGCCGTATGCCTACAGTAGGCCCATCGTGAGCGTCACACCCGGCAGTGTCAACCAGCATCCATGTCCCCACCCCCGCAACAGCCCCTTCGGTCAATACATCTCCCACCCTCCATTCTCCACGCTTCTAGCCCGCCGAGGGAAAAGTCCACCCATTGAAGAGAAAAAGAACTCACCGCGTCATCCGGCACCAGCCCGCCGCCGTCTTGCCCCACCGCCCACTCCGGATCCATGTCCTCCACGACCCCGCGGGCCTTCCCAGTGCGCTTGCCCTGAAGTATCGCGTTCCGCGCGAGGCGCCAGTAGCCATGCGTCGTGCCGGGCGCGGTCGGATCGGGCGCGGAGTCGTGCGGCCACTCACAGACGACGGCGAGGGCGGAGAGGAGGCGTGAAGCGTACATGATGGAGTGGGCGAGGGTGGCGGGAGGCATGTACGGGTTGTCTTGGAGCAGCTCGCGCGGGTGGGGATACTGCGGGGGCGTTGTTTCTTGTAGTCTGTGGAGGTCATTGGTGGCTGGGAGGGGGGTGTAACGGGAGGAACGCACGACATGAGGGCCCGGAGAAGGGCCTAGGTGTCGCTCTCCATTTTGAGAGCCTCGAGTTCGTATCGATGGGCGCCCTCTGGCCAGTCACCTTGTAGTTCTACAAGCCTGATGGAGATTAGGGTGCGAACAGGGCGGCGAGCGACGAGACGTACTGCTGAAAGCATATGTCGCGCAGCCTCAGCACGAAACCAGTCTCAGGGAGTCGAGGTTGTCCTTTTGGGTTTGACAGACCGAGAGGACTTCCGCACAGGTCGATTAGAGGGGGTCGGACGTGGCCGTGGCGGGTGGGGTGCGACAGCGGGACGGGCAGGGAGGAAGGGGAGGAGAGGAGCGGGCCGCAAGGCCGCCGACACGACAAAAGACAAGGCAAGTGTTCGGGCGCTTCCACGACGCGTTGGGGGTGAGACTTGCGTGGCCGCCGAGCATCCTGCAGAGGCAAAGCATAATTATGTTACTCACTACCGCTGCTCGAAGCCACCTAGTGCAATTCACGTAAACCCGCTTCGTTCATGTCTAGCGCAGATCATCCAGGACAGATGTACACATCCTCAATGCCCGCTAGCGCAATGCTGATCTAGTACGCCACCAATACAGGGACTTGTACATCGAGGGCTGGTCATCCACTAAACGGGACTTATAGTACGGCTTCGCTCCCATGGTAGGGTAAGGTGATATGGTACTTCGCTACCGACCATTGAACGCATCCTATGGGCATGCATCCCACACGGTCCTAAGTTGGTAGATATGCTTATACGGGGCTTCTAGTAGTTCCTTCAAAGTTTGAGGACATCGACTTTAATGGTGTGCTCGGAGACCTCGAAAACCTCGAAGGCCATCTCAGCGGGCGAATGAGGGGCACCGAGTTCAATCACCTCGTTGGTGGCTGCATGGAGAGTCATGATGCGCAACATCTATTATCTTATCTTTGAGTAAGCGCCGGCTATCTTGATCAGACGCAACGACTCGGATCCTTGATGTTCTAGCTATAACTTATAGAGCCCCAACATCTGCCCACTTTCACCAAGCTCCCGTTATCGGACTTGATTGATATAGTGAGTTTTGGATGAATAATCTATGTAAGACAGCTCATGCTCGACCTGCCACACAACTACTTCCAGCAGCGCCAGCGAGTTGTTGAGAGTCTGCAGCCTCGTCCGGCAATTGGTTCAGTGTTGCTTCACACTCCGGGGTCAGCCGCATATAGTGAGTCTAATAACTCAGTGCCAGCCCATCCTTTTGCTCACTCGACCAGTTTCAAAGCCAACATAGCCCGTCGCTCGCACATTATCCTGCTAGCAAGGAACCGTCCTGTACCGCACCGTCGGCCTATCAACAAAGGGCGCCTGCCACGTACGCGAACTCCCGCCTTTTTGTTTACTTTCCTCTTTTCCTCCATCCGCTCCAGGACACAGAGCTGGTCAATGCTGTGTGAGTCGGGACATGAGCGATGTGTTGGCGATACTTAACGTCGTGGCGGACTCGAGGTGTTGTATACAGCGTGATTGGCACGAACTGCTGCCTCAAGCGGCAGTCTCTCAATGTATTCAGCGGCGACGCTCATTCATCGGCTAATGATGGTACTGCTGCCTTTCGACCCAGCAACATTGTGCTCACGAACAGGAAATCAAAGGATGTTCACTGCAAAGCAGGTTGTGATGGCGAGCGGAGTTCTCCAATGTATTTACACTTACGACAAGACGTCGCTCATAATGGACTACAGCATACGCTTACACAAGCCACACACTGCATGGGTCGGATCCTGTAGGGGGCATTGTTACCCCGGACGCCTATAACTCAGCCTCTGACTATGCCTCACCACGCGCCATGCCATTCGTGCATATGGAGTTTAACGCCACAGGAGCTACATATTGACGCCAAGCACCGCACAGGCTCCGCCCCGCTCTTCGGCATCTAAGGGCCTCATGCGCTTCGCCGCGTCGCAAGACAGCATGTCACCGCAGTTATTGCGCTGCAACGACGCGCCTCCGACAGCGGACCTGCTGAAGTCAGCGAAAGTAACGCGTGCGGCCTTTAGGCGGTTGTACGAGCGAGTTCCGGTGGAAGCTGAGCGCTGAGCATTGGGCGGGTCTTGTATGCGCTCTAGGTCTGACAACGTGAAGTCGCGAGCTCGTGCGACTGTTCAATTCTACCGGGAGAGAGAAGGCGTACGTCTCTGAGCTGCAATTTCTACCGGGGGTGGTCTGGTCTTTCGCGTCTATACGAGTCCATGTAAATGGCATTCCCGGACATGGCTGTAGAGTCGCGTGGACCGGTGATAAACGTGTACCTACAAGAACATTTCATGTAGGCCGCTCATAGTATAGCCAGTCGCTTCAGACCCCACCCAGTCTGATGTCATTGAGCACACTCATATCACAAGCAATGCGGACGCCAGTTGTAGAAACGTAAATGGTCACAGATGCATCTCGTCGTATAAACGGAGGAAATTTCGGGTTGGAGATGGTGTTGTATATGACCTGGCACCTTCCTGCAGTTGTGTACCTTCTCGCCGCGATGTCTCCTATTTCATCAGGAATTCAAGAAATGTTTGAGGGCAATGCCCACCCGGATGGATTCTGGAGTATATTGCAATAGAAATCCTCAAATCAATTCAGGGAATCGCTAGCCTACGCGCAAAGGAAAGTGTCGAAAGGTGAGTTAGTGGCGGTGTACGTCTGAGCATTGCGTGTTGCGGGAAACGTTCAGTATTAAAGACTGGGACTACTCACGGCAGGGCTAATAAAGGAGACTCTTCAAAATTCAAACTACTCTGTGGCCGACTTGCTTCGTTGGAACTTAGCCACCTTCTCCGAGTCGCTAGACTTGGCGTGCCTGCAAGCTGCAATGGATGTCAACTATTTATCTGTCTGAGCGTAGAGATTGCAAAGGCTAGCAGACTACAAGCGCTTCTGCCGGTGACTAGGTGAGTATCCGTATATCATATAGGCCGTTCGAAAGGCGTTTGAAAGGCATTTGAAGACGTTTTCTAGCCCGCTTCCACGCGGCATAGCCATGCTATGCCTTCACTCCGTCCGCATCGGTGAAGAGCAGGACGTCGAAGTCTAGAACATTCCTCCACTGCCGGGGGCTCTGAGGGACCGATCCGGATCCGAGCCAGAAGAGTGATTGATGCTAGCAGCGCTTTTGTTGAATCTATTCTTTTTCCCTGTGCTGAACCTTGTTATTCGCGGGGAAGCTTTCAAGGCTGTGTTCATAGATGTGCCCTTACGTGTTCTTTTAATCCGGAAGATAAAAGAATCATGTCTGTACCGAGTGAGGCATACGATCTCCCCCTTCCTCCTCCCAAGGTCTCCGAAATCTTCTTCCAATAGGCTCCAACCTATATCATGTCGAACGAGATCAACCTCACCGCATGGTATTTCTTGCAGGGTCTCTACACCGGCGGCTATGTCGCTGATTTTACCGCATCTTCATGTCTCTTTGGTACGCCATTCTTTGTTCACCACTGGATGCTGGGGCCTATAAATATACCTGATGGAACCCTCTGGCACAGGGCTCGTCTCTGCCCTGGCGGCAATGTCAGCTCTGCTCCTGGTGTAAGCTTTGAAATCGCACTTTTCTGAAACTATCATAATATGTGTTTTGATAAGTCGCAAAGGAGTGGCCCAGCACTCGGTCCGGGTCCTACTAGCAGCTACAGTGGCATTATACATTTCGACATGTGTATATTTTGGTTATACTCAATCCCTATATTCGGCGATGAACAAAACAATTTCGGACGCAGCTTCAAATCTATTCAATCCTGGCAGTGTTTCGTTTACCGAAGATTATATTCGGATGGTCAACATGGGCACTGTTCAAAAAGGTACCACAGCAGCAACACTTACAGTGAATGTGCGTCTAGTCGGGAGAAGTTTCATCCTCCGTGTATAAGCAGTTAATAGTTTCCGATTTATATCAGATGCTGATCAGCGACATGATCGTATGGTGGCGCGCGCTGGTAATTTGGCCGAGGAATAGACTTGTCTGGTGCATAGGGGCCATTCTCATTCTCACAACCGGGGGTAGGTGCCCGACTCGGCTGAAGTTATCATTATCATTGACTCATCGTTGACTCACAGCTTTGGGCATTGTTACCACCTACCAGAACTTTCCACAAGGTTACTCAACCGTGCCGCCCTATGGTGGTGCTAGTAATGGTTTTAAAACTCAGCCTCAGGCTATGGCATATGATCCGATCGGAGTAGCTTGTACTGTTTTATCTCTGGCTACGAATGTGATTGCCACGGCTCTCATCGGGTACAAGACATGGTACGCCATCATCTTCAGCTGCTATAGTGAATAGTTCAGAAATTTCCGCCTCAGGGTACACAGGCGTACTTTGCAAAAACTTCAAATAGGAGGGAAGGTGATGCACTCGCGCGCTGTGAGCGTGTTAATGTTCATCGTCGAGTCTGGGGTAGGATACTGCCTACTATGGGTGCGTCGTTCTAACTTTTCATCAGCTGTTGTATTAATTGCTCAGTATTTGATAGGTCGTCATTGCTTCATACTTAGGAATCTCGTTGAAATCTTACGACACGTTGAACGAGACCGAGAACAGATATGTCGCCTTCATGGAGCACTTTGTCTTGAGAGGCCTAGTTCCACTCATTGTGAGATTCAAACACGACTGTATTCAGGAATAAACAACTGATTCCTGGACCTTTCTCGATCCTACTAACCCATACTCATCCTTGAACATGCGTTAGGCGATGTATCCTATGGCTATCATCATCATTGTCACGGTCAACCAGTCGCCGATTGACCACCTCTGTATCAGCTTGCAGTCCTACTAGGAAGGCAAAGGCGTCTTCAAGCACTGGAAGCATAGGGAAGGGGGCGTGTGTCATTGTGCGAGGGCCGCAACAGACATAATATGGATACTTGCTGAGTTAAAACAGTACATAGAATATACCATAGGAATAGCTTTCCCGAGAACGATGCACGCGTCCTACCTGCTCGAGGGTTACCTGCTGGAGGGTTAACCTCGGCATAGATGCTGGTCAGAGTCATGTCATGAAATGCCCATTAAGATGGGCTCGCCGTTTTGCACGCGTCTCTGTACTACCTCTTGAACGTATCTATATCCCCCACGAGCGCGAACGAGTTCAACCAAAGACAGGGCCAGGGCAGCAATCAACCTCTTCAGCCTCTGGGGAGAAGTACGTATGTAAACTAAGCCTGATGGAGACATAGAAAGTGAAGCCAGGAGCCGTAAGGCTTTCGTCGAGAGTGGACACGTTTACGCAATGGAGAAAGGAGTGTGCTGACTTGACGATTATAATCTCATTCGTGAGATTCAAACTCCGCTCCGATACATTCACTACCTTATCTAAGGTAAGCGCTGTCGACTTCAAACTATTTGAGAGTCGCTGGCCTCTGACTCGGTCTACCCCACTTTCACCAGTTTATGCGCGTCGCGAGCTCGACATGCATCGCCGACACGCAGAAATTGATTTTTAACGTTCGGGACGGGGGTTGGCGTCGATCCGATCGTGAATAACGACTATATTCTCACGTACGAGAAGATCGCGCAAGCATGCCTACTACCAGAGCTTGAGTGCCTCAGGCGCTCCCAGTAGTGTTGCATCCTTGAAGCAAGAATCAACTTCCCAGTCCTTCCGCGAGTACGATACAGATAAGAAATGTACTTGGAAGCCCGACCTCGCTCACAACATTCAAGCACTTGACCGCAGCGCTCGTCCCCACGGGAGGCAAGACGTCAAAGTCCTCAAACATTATGTTGGGGCACGATGCGTTGACGCTGCATTCGACGTCGACGACTACACGTAGAGCCGGTTCGGTATTACGGAAAGACACAGAATCGGAGGGTGCTCAGTGCTCACGAGTGTTGCGTTGAGACGTTCCCCTCCAATCGATGAACGAAACGTTACTGAACTGAAGACTCGTAAGGATATCTCCCCTGCGAGCGTCGCGCATCCGTCAGACTAGCAATACGGACAAGATGAACACAAGACTAGATACCTACGGGTGACCGTCATTCGTTTGATACACCTGTACGGGGATCGTGGCGTTGTCCAGTGAGATATTTTGAGATGACGTTCGAAACGTAACCTAGTTGCTATGCATGAGCGTTTGAGTACACATCTCCAAGAAAGAAACGAACGCCGAGCGCACCTCCAGTGTCTCCTCCGCGCGTCGGCGGCACACTTTTTACGCTGCCCGTCTGTCTTTAAGTAGACGCCGTTGGCCATCTTTGGCTGTACCTTGGGGTCCAGGCCGATCATCTGCAAACCAGGGAAATGCGCATCAGCGAACGAACACGGGGATGAAGACAATGCACATACGGCGCCTGCATCACCGCTTCGTCGTATGCCTACAGGAGGCCCGTCGTCAGCGTCATACCCAGCAGTGTCAACCAGCACCCATGTCTCCACCCCCGCAACAATCCCTTCGGTCAATCCATCTCCCGTCCTTCGCTCTCCACGCTTGGAGCACAACGGAGAAAGGCCCTACCGAAAGAGTAGGACTCACTGCATCATCTGGCACCAGCCCGCCGCCCTCTTGCCCCACCGGCCTCTCCGGCGCGTCCGGATCCATCTCCTCCACAACCCCGCCGGCCTCCCTGGTGCGTTTGCCCTGGAGTACCACGTTCCGCGTAAAGCACCGGTACCCGTTCGTCGTGCCAGGCGCGGTCGGATCGAGCACAGAGTCGTGCAGCCATTCGCGGACGACAACGAGGGCGGAGAGGCGTGAGGCGTGCATGATGGATTGGACGAAGGTGGCGGGCGATGTACGGGTTGTCGAGCAGATCGCGCGGGTGAGGATGCTTCGGGGGTGTCGTTTTTCGTAGTCTAATGAGGAGGTCGGAGGCTGGGAGGGGGGAGCAGTGGGATGAACGCACGACATGAGGGCCTGGAGAAGGGCCCAGTGTCGCTCTCCATCTTGAGAGCCTCGAGCTCGTACCGGTGGACGCCGTCCGGCCGGTCATTTTGTAGTTCTACGAGCATAAAGGGGGTGAGGGCGTGAGCAGGACGGTGAGCGGCGAGACGCACTGCTGAAAGCATATATCCCGCAGCCTCGGTGCGAAGCCGGTCTCGGGGTGGAGGAGGGTGTTGAGGTCGTCCTTTTTGGCTTGGCAGACCGAGAGGACTTCCGCACATGCCGCGTAGAGGGAATCGGCCATGGCCGTGACGAGCGGGATGCGATGGAGGACAGGGAAGAGGGGCAGGAGAGGAATAGAGGAATGGACCACGAGGCCGCCCACGCGACAAAGGACAAGGCAAGTGTTTGGGCGCTTCCACGACGCGTCGGCGGCGAGTGCTCCGAGTCCTCGGCGTTCCATTGCGTGGGCGACGGGCGTCGAGCACCCTGTAGTCAGAGGCGAAGCGTGATGCCACTCTCGGCATGGCTCGATGCTGCTTAGTGTCGTTCGCATAAATCTGCCTCATCTATGCCTAGCGCAGATCATCCAGGACGGATACACAGCTCGATGTTGGCTAGCGCAACGAGCCTGACATGCCGGCGTCCCTATGAGAACAAACAACTATCCCTGTACATCGAGGACTAGTCATTCACTAAACAGCATGCTACAGTATGGTTTCGCCCTCGTGGCGAGGTGCAGTGGTATGATACTTCGCCACCGACCATTGAGCGCATCCTATGGGCGTGCATCCTGCATGGTCCTCATAAGTATATATATATACTCTCAGTGCGCCGGGAGCGTCCACATGCGGGGCTTGTACTCGTCCCAGGGGTGCCTTCAAGTTATTAGGATCTCGACATTGATGTTTTAATTGACGACCTCGAGACCTCGAAAGCCGTCTCAGTCAGTGGATGAGGGGCATGGGGTTGAATCATCTTGTTGGTGACTGCATTGGTGGTAATGAAGGACGCTCCGGCGCTGATCTGAATTTCCTCAATACGGCATTCCAACTCCGCCACAACATCTATCTTATCTTATCTTTTATTAAGCGTCGATGATCTTCAAGATGCAACAGTCACCATGTTCCGAGTCAACGTCGCTTTGTACTGGCACATATAGTGAGTCAAATGGCTCGACGACAGCCCGTCTTTGTGCCCACTCACACCGTATCACGTATAATAGGTAATGCAATGTGTTGCTCCTATGCTATATCACTTTTTGTGATCGCTAAATGTTCGACCTACCAGCAAATGCCAAAGAGTCATCCTGTGTCGCATCGTCGGCCTCTCAACACGGGGCATCTGAGTACGTGAACTCCCCTCTTTTTCTTTTGCTTCTTTCTTTCTCCTCATCTTCTCCAGAACTCAGACTTGGCGTTAATGGGGAGTGGGTCAGAATATGAACCACGCGCTTGCGCTCGTCAACGTCGTGGGGGACTCGAGATTCTATGCGGTCGATACGAACTGCTGCTTGAGGAAACGATCAATTGATCTCTCACAATATTCTGCGGCAACATTCGTATGTCGGTTAATGATGCTGCAGCCGCCTTTTGAGCACCGCCAACTTGTGCCCATGAGCGGGAAATAACACGACGTCCTCCTGCAAAGCAGCCTGAGACTGTGATGGCGAGCCGAGCTCCGCATACCATTTCTCATGCTCTGTGCTGCCCGTGGAGGAGCATGGAGCGGCCATTTCTTCAGCTGGCGCCGACAGCTCAGCTTTTGTCCATCACTACGCATTATGCTGTCCATGGAGTCTGACGCCACAGGGGCTACATTGACACTGAGCACTGCGCGGTCTCCGCCATGCCTATCGGCATATAAGAGCCTCATGTGTTTCTCCGGGACGCTAAGTTGTAAGACAGCAAGCCACCGCGGTAAGCCCTAGTTAAGCTGTACCGTGTCTCCGAAAACAGACCTGGTGAAGTAAGCAGAAGTGATGCGTGAGGCCTTCGGGTACTCGTAAGAAGGCATCGTCGAAGCCGGGGATTTGGCAGATTCTGTAACTGTTCTAAGTCTGAATTTTGAAAACGTGAAGCTATGGGCTCGTAAGATCGTGGGATCTGACCAGGGAAGAGAAGACATACCTCCGTGAGCTGCGAATACCACTAAAATAAATTCTTTAGCTTTGAAACGTGTCGACTGACAATGCAAATGGAACTATCCGCCAAGGCTGTGAACCTGAGACGAACATGGACCTACAAAGCCACAGCATACATATAAGCCGCTCACCGCACAGCAATTCGGTCCAGACCCTCGACTGACCTGCGTTATTGAGCACACCCATATTCCTCAGGAGCCAGCAATAAGGACGTCGGCTGTAGAACATGCAGCAGAGACATATCTGCGCGCGGACGGAGAGTGTTTCAGGTTAGAGATGACGTTGTGCATGGCCTAGCTATAGCCCCTCCCGGCAGTCATTTTGTCTCCCACGGTGTCTACTCTCCTATCATTCGAGCTATATTTGGAGGGCGAGGCCGAGTCGGGATTTCTCTGGAGTGTGCCATCGGGGTCTTTAAGGATGTCGGAGGCAACACTAGCTTGTGATAGTGCACGAATGAAAGCGTCAGAGAGCCCCTCCTTGGAGCCGAATGAGTGAGTCATGGGAACGTGTGTCTTCCGAGGATCCGTACTAAAGAGGCGAACTAAGTAGCGGCAGCCGTTGCCAAGTATTGAGCGGCACGGGGATTGAGTGTTGCCTTTGAAGTTAGTCTGGGGTGAAGCCAATAATGGTCAGATTTCAAATTCCAAACACCGCCATGGGTGACTGACATATCTAGCTACTGGAACTTCAAGAGATTAAGCTTTATTGAGAAATTCGACGCGCAAGCTATAAGAGGTTGTCAACTCAATGTCGGTCTGAGCGTAGAGATTATAAGGACTGGTTGACTAGGGTCACCGTTGCAAATTCCGCTGGTGACTAGGTTAGTATCGTGCATAATGTGGGCCCTTTGGAAGGCGTTTTAAAACGCGTCTTCGGCGTGGCATGGTCATGGTTTCATTCCGCCCACATCGCTGATGAGCGCCGAGTGAGTCACCAAGAACGTTCCTTCACTTTCGGGGCCGGTCCGAGATAGGGATGGTAAAGGGTTTCACAGCGCTTTCTATGAGTCTGTTGCCTTTCCCGTATACCAAGTAACCTTGATACTTTTGGGGAGGTTCTGTAGGGTCCAGAGAATGCTGTGTCAACAGATTTCTATGACGCGAGCGTGTGCCCTTACGTATTCTCCCACCACGGAAGATAAAAGAACCACGCCTGTATCAAGTGAGGAACGTGGTTACCCCAATCCTCCTCCGTAGACTCTCCCAACAGGCTCCGACCTATACCATGTCAAGGGAGTCGGGTGTCCCCGGCGCTACCTGCCTCCTCGAATGGACTGCATTGGATTTCTTGCAGACTTTCTACTCCAGTTCCTCACTCAGATATACCGCTGATGTTATTGCATCTTCATGCTTATTTGGTGGGTCTTACTTTCTTCGAAGTTTGACCATATACATACCTAAAAGTGGAATGCTCCGACACAGGGGTGGTCTCTACGCTGGCTGCGATATCAGCCCTCCTCCTCGTGTAAGCTTTGTAATCGCACTCCTCAGCAGAAACCATCTAATATCATAAGATGTGCTCCAATAGCAATAAAGGAGTAGCCCAATCTTCAGTTCGGATCTTGCTAGCTGCTATAGTGGCGCTATACATTTCGACATGTGTATACTTTGGGTACATTCAAACCCTATATTGGACGATGAACAATACTGCGGCGTATGCAGCTTCTACTGTACTCAATCTCGATAATTCGCTTCACCATGATATCGTACGGCTAGACAAGATAGAAATTGCTCAAATGGGTGCTACGGCGGCAACACTCACAGTGAATGTGCGTTTATTTAGGAGGGGTTTCATCCTGTGGGTATGCAGTTGATAATTTCGGCTTCACATCCACATCCCAGATGCTGATCAGCGACATGATCGTCTGGTGGCGAGCACTGGCCATTTGGCCGGGCAATAGACTTGTCTGGCGCATAGGGGTTGTTCTCATTGTCACAACGGGAGGTGGGTTATCGATGCTGAAGATGACGTTGGTTGTCAATGACTAAGCGTTAGCCCATAGTTTTAGGCATTGTTACTACATACCAGAACTTTCCACAAGGCTATTCCACCGTACCACCCAATGGCAGTGATAGCAACGGGTTTCATACTCCTAAAACGATGGCATACGATCCGATCGGAGTAGCTTGCGCTGTTTTGTCTCTAGCTACAAATGTGATCGCCACGGCTCTCATCGGGTACAAGGCATGGTATGACAATATATATCTTCGGTTGCTATAGTAAACATCTCATACTCCAGGAATTCGTACCCAGGATACACAGGCGCATTATGCAAGAATACCAAGTAATAGGAAAGATGGCGCAGACGCGTGCTGTGAGGGTGATGATGTTCATCGTCGAGTCGGGGGTAGGATATTGCCTGCTGTGGGTGCGTCGCTTTCTCTCTGCAATCACCTACCGACTGATAGTATTAACGGTTTAATATTTAATAGATAATAGTTGTTTCATACGTAGGAATCACTCTGAAACCTTTGGACACGTTGACCATCACCGACAGCAAATACATCTTCTTCATGGAGAACTTTGTCTTCGGAAGCCTAGTCCCACTCATTGTAAGTTTATCATTCATAAAAGTAGCTATATCAGGAGTTCCATGGCTATCTTACGAACCTTTTTTGACCTTACCGACAGGCGATATATCCTATGGCTATCATCGTTATTGTCACCGTCAACCAATCCCCGATCGATCATCTCTGCACCAGCTTGAGCTTGCAGTCGTACTAATTTCAAGTCCTCTGAAAGAAAATGAGTAGTACAGCACTGGAGAGATAGGAAGGAGGAGTATGTCACAGTGGGGAATCGGGATATCCGGGGCCGTGACGGACATGATATGGACACTTGCCGAATGTACATATAATGTAGCTTCTTCGAAAACGACGCATCCGGCATACATACTAGAGCGTGAGCCTCTGAACAGAAACCTGTCACATTAGCGTCATGAAAAGCACACCTAGATGCGCTCACCGTCTCGCACGCGCCTTTGACCCCTATATCTCTTCCCGCCACTTGAACACAACGATATCTCCCGCGAGCGCGTTCAACCGAAGACAAGGCCAGGCCAGTAACCGAGCTCCCCTCGGCGGCCAAGTAAGCCATTAAGATGGGCAGATAAAGACATGGGCAGTGAAGCTAGGAGCTCTAAGATTTTCGTCGGAAGGGTCCGCGTTCCCGCGACAGGAAAGGGACACGACATATGCTCAGGGGCGACTTGACGATTATCTTTCATACACCATTCAAACTCCGATTCGCCATTATCTTATCTGCGTTAGGCGCCGGCAACTGGTGACAATTTCGTGTCCGGGACTCCGGGTGCCCGACTCGATCTCACCAGTTGGTGCGTACTACGAACTCTACGGTTGTCGGCTGCACGCAGAAGTTCATATTTCATTTAAATAAGAGGGACGGCGCCATCCCCGTCGTGGATAACGGCTACATGCTCAAGCGCGTCTACCAGGGCTAGGATGTCTCAGGTAGAACAGAAAATTCCTCAAACATCATATTAGGGCACGGTGCGTTTGCACTGCATCTGATGTTCACGATTAAATGTGGAGCCGGTTCAGCGTTACGGAAAGAGATAAAATCGGAAGCTCAGTGTTCACGAGTGCTGCGTTGAGACGTACCTCTCCAATCGATGAACGAGAGGTTACTGAACACGAGACTTGGTACCCACGTGTGGCCTCCATTCGTCCGGTATACATGTACGGGGACCGTAGGGTTGTCCAATGAGATATTTTTCAAGACGACGTTCGAAACGTAACCTAGTCGCTATGAATGAGCGTGCGCCGACCAGACAGACGAGCGAGCGAGGGTACCTCCAGCACCCCCTCCACCAGTCGGCGGCACACCATTCACGCTGCCTGTCAACGTCTTGAAGTACACACCGTTGACCATGTTCAGCTGAACCTTGGGGTCCAGACGAATCATCTGCAAGCCAAGGAAACGTGCATCAGCGAACTGACACAGGGCTAAAGACAGGCTGTAAGTGTACCTCGGCGTCCTCGATAGTCACAATGGTCGACGATATCAGGCTGAGAGTGTGGATATGAACGTCAAGCACTCCTGGCTTATGGCGTCAAGACTCACCATGCCTACGTATTGCCCGAGAGATCCGATCGCAATACCATTTCCGCCACGCCATTTTATGCCCTTTGAGTAGACGTTGGTTGAGTTCCGGATACGAGTGAGTTCCGAGATGTCGAGGGCGCCAAGATGAGACGCATACCCCTTGAACGCAAGACAGTCGTCTTCGCAGGTGATCTGAAAAGGAATGAGCATGACTTCTTCGGAGGACATGTGAAGCGGCAGAACTCACGTCCCAGTTGAGCAGTATGATCTTGTCAGACCTGTACGTGTCGATACCTGGGAGCGCAGAGATCAACTTCCGCATCCGATCTCAATTAGAACTCTCGTACCATCCGTATTGGGAACCACGCTAAACACCGAGTAGAGTCAGCACGACGCACGCTCCACAATACTCCACGCTCTCACTTCTGGCCAATAAATGTCGGGTCCTGGTTCGTCGCGTTGCAATACATCCCGTCATACAGCACGTCCCGCGAGTCCGCGTCAGCGTTGTATAGGGCATGCCACGGGTCGGGTAAACCCGCCGCGGGTACGGGTATATACCCGCCCGGGTGCGGGTACGGGTTCATGGGGACGTACCCTGGCCAAACCCGTACCCGCGAGGCGGGTATACGGGTTTGTCACGTGCGTTGCCTATCGATGACTCCCACAACGCACGTACTCGATCGAGGACAAGGGAAGGGTATTCATCGTTCACCTCCCCGTCATGCCCCAGCCCCGCGCGCCATGGCCTGCCGTGACTTCGCTGCCGCTGCCGTGGCCATCGTGGGGCGGAAGGCGCATGTATGTCTGCGGTCGCGTACCACAACTCGCGCACGCAGCAGCACTGAGCCCCGTGCATCTGTGGGTGCACTATGGAACGTGCAGCCATCGCGGGTGCCCACAGCGAATGCGAAGGAGCTCCTGCGTGGTGTCAACTTGGCCTGGACGGATGCGGAGACGGTCGCGCGCTCGTTGGCGCTGAGCGCGCCGTCGTCGTGCAACTTTCTCGTGCCGCTGACGGGGCCGTCGGTGTGTACGGAGAGGGGGTGCGGATGCATGCCGTGCTCGTGTTCTTGGAGATCATGATTGCAGACGAGTCGATAGCAATGTGTGCTACCGCCGTTGAGGAGTGGACTGCGGAGACCTGAGTGCACTAGGGTAGCAGAGAGGACAGCACCTGGCACATTCAAAGTGTCAATTATGAGAGTAGTAGCATGGAGTAGTACACAAGGGACTGTAGGTGTTGTTATAAGGTGCTTTGTGCACTATTCATACATTGGAGGAGATCTTCTGGAACTCGTTGCGGTCAAGGGCTGACTTTCACTCGCGGGTATACCCGCGGGTGTCCCGTACCCGAGGCACAATAACCCGGACCCGGGCACAACCCGTACCCGTCGCCCGCGGGTACGGGTTGAGGCCGGGTCCGGGTACGGGTAGGCTCAAAATATCCGTACCCGACCCGTGGCATACCCTAGCGTTGTAACAAAGCAGCTGCGCTTCGATCCTGAGATCGCGCACGACCTCGCGCGTGACGTTATTCAGGGTGAACGCGATGGGGCGCCCTTCGCCGTCCTCACGCACGCAAAGTACGACTGCCACGGCTGGCCGTTCCCGTTGATGCAGCCCTCACCGTGCGCGTCGATCGTGAAGCCGCGGCCGGTGAGGACGAACCAACTCTGGAGGAAGATGGCGTGGTACGTGTACGCGGCGTCGAGCCATTATTGGATGTCGGGCTTGAACTATGTTGTACGACGTGAGGGATGGTTGAATGGGGGTGTTTAAAAGAGTGCAGAGACATACAAGCCTTGCGGACGTTCTCGTACCACCGCTGCGAATACTCTACACCATCATTGTCCACAGTGACCTCTTATTGAGGTGCATTCGCTGCATTAAGTGAGGGGGGTCAGAATAATGCACCTTGTCGATGCTCGCGAGGTACTTGCCTATCACACACCACTGGAACAGCAGCATGCCGTGTATGCTCGCTGCTCGCCATGGTTGGTTCGCTTCGCGGCGGAGGTCGACGGACTCTTCGAGCTATCTTGCTCGCACATGCGCGGACAGTGCCTGAGTCACCGTTTCGCCGTATGCCTACAGTAGGCCCGTCATCAGCGTCATACCCATCAGCGTTAACCAGCACACATGTGTCCACCCCCGCAACAATTCCTTCGGTCGTTCCATCTCTCGTTCTTCGCTCTCCACACTTCGAGTCCAACGGGGAAAGGCCCGACAGAAAGAGCAGGACTCACTGCATCATCTGGTACCAGTCCACCGCCCTATTGCCCCACCGACCTCTCCTGCGCGTCCGGGTCCATCTCCTGTACGACCCCGCCGGCCTTACCGGTGTATTTGCCCTGAAAGACCTCGTTCAGCGTGAAGCACTAGTACCCATTTGTCGCGCTAGGCGAGGTCGGACCGGGCGCGGAGTCGTGCAGCCCCTCTCTGACGACGACGAGGGCGGAGAGGAGGGGTAAGGCGTGCATGATGGACTGGCAGAGAGGGGCGGGAGGCGTGTACGGGTTGTCTTGGAGCGGGTCGCGCGGGTGGGGATGCTGCGGCAGCGCCGTTTTCCGTAGTCTAAGGATGAGGTCGGAGGCTGGGGGGGGGGGATGCAGCGGGAGGAACGTACGACACGAGGGCCTGGAGAAGGGCCCAGTGATACGTCCAAACTCACTAATCCCGCCGAAGGCGGGCGGTCACGTGTCGGGCTCGCGCGAGGTTTGGTGGAAATCGCACCAACGCGAAGCTGGGGTTCTTCCCCAGCTGCGTCAATGTTATATAGTATTGTAAAACTATAAACTGTACAGTACAACGAGGCAAATACAAAGAGCGCGAGCAGCGCGTGTATCTACGAATGGTGCGTGCGAGGTCGCGCGAGGGCCGCCATCAGAGCGTCGCGGGGCGTGGGAGCGCGCGCGCGCGCGCTGCGCGGCGCGCCACCCGGCGCGGTCCGGGTAGGCGTGCGAAAAGACAAAAGCTCGTAACACCCAGGTATCGCTATCCATCTTGAGAGCCTCGAGCTCGTACCGGTGGTCGCCGTCCGGTGAGTCATTTTCTAGTTCTGCGAGCCTGAAGGGAGTGAGGGCGTGAACAGGACGGCGGGCGGCGAGACGCGCCCCTGAAAGCATACATATGTCGCGCAGCCTCGGCGCGAAGCCGGTCTCGGGGTGGAGGAGGGAGTCGAGGTCGTCCTTTTTAGCCTAGCAGATCGAGAGGATTTCCGCGCACGCCGGGTAGAGGGAATCTGTCATGGCTATAGCGGACGAGGTGCGACGGCGGGATGGGCAGGGAGGGAACGGAGGTGCTGAGGAACGGACGCGAGGCCGCCCATGCGACAAAAGACACAGTCACTGAGTAGACCCTGCAGCTGTATGTTAGAGGCGAAGCCTCACGCGCACGCCTCATAATGTCACTCCCGACCATGCTGCTCGTGCGGTCGCGTCAATTCGCCCCTTTCATGCCTAGCAATCACCTCTTCAGTGACTGCATCGAGACTGAAGCTTTTAAGAGTCGTGGTCGCTCCAAGTCACCGTGCACCACCAGGTGCTGCCGGCCGCGGCGCTGACTCGATTCGAGCTCCGAACGTCTGGTCACGAGACTAACTCGATTCCAACCCCGCCCGTTATCTTATCTTGTTTTAAGCGCTAGAGGTCTCACATGACGACCACCAAGTTGATATCTTCCTAGTCCCTCGAGCTCTATGTGCCCACTTTAACCAAGTCCTTAATGTTTAGTGCGGTTGGAATAAGGTATAATTATGAGGGGTTATTGACTTTGCTCATGTAGAAGGGCCGGTGTTCGACCTCCTGCGCGACGGCGCGGGCTGGCAGTACTTCTGACTCCTGAGAGTCAATCCCGTCACCACTGGTGCCAAAGCTCCGAGTCGCTACTTTGTAGTACCGGCACGCACGAAGATAGCCGCTGAATCATTCGACGACAGTATATCCTCGGCCCCACTTTCCTCATATCATAGGTGACGTAGTGGGTTGCTCCTATGTCCTACCACGTCCTTGCTATCTAAAATGCAGAAAATTCAACCTGCGCCGCATTGGCCTCTCAGCGGGATGGTGCGTCTCAATACATGGGTCGCCGCATTTCCTCTTTCCCTTCGTCTGCTCCAGAACACCGAGCTTACGTAAATGTTTAGTATGTAGGAAGCCGAAGCATGCGCGGGTGCTCGTCACCAACGTCGTGGCAGATTCGAGGTACAGGGCGCACAACTTCTAGGCGCCACCTAGGCGCCATCTGGTGGACTACTTCGGCGCACGTTGTGGCGGGCGGTCCTCGCGTGTCTGACAGGTGGTACATCGGACCTTCTTCTGATCCTTGTTGCGGTGGAGCTGTCATGTGTGCGCGCCGCGCGAGTAGAAAGACCGGGATATTGGATACGGTAAGCGCGTTTAACGCTGCTGCATGAAAGAGGATAAGACACTGTGTTGTTATAGTCGACTGTAATTTTTGAAGGCCATATCTTCCATTCACCTTCGACTGACGAATGGGTGCCCCGCATCAAGAGACGTCACCTACGATAGACTCAGGCATACGTTTGCCCAAGCCCCGGTCGGGGCATAGCTTGGAGTAGACATTGCTGGACGGACGCCGGTAACCCATGGCTCACCGCGCCCTATGCTGTCCATGGAGACTGACGCCACAGGCGCTGCATCTACATTAAGCACTGCGTGAAATCTGCCACACATGTCAGTATCTAAGAGCCTTGTTCGTTTCGCCACGCCGCTGAGGCGTAAGACGGCATGCCACCGGAGGAAGCAGATGTGACGTGTGGGACCTTCTGCACGAGTGAGTTCGGATAGAAATTGATTGTTGTATCTGTTCTATGTCTGATAACGTCAAGTCATGGGCTCGTGCGATTGTCGAACTTGACCGAGGAAGAGGATGTGCATCAATGAGCTGCAGGTATCATGGAAAGTTTAGCGTCTAACGGTGTCCTAATGTAGATAGGCTTACAGTCATGCCAAAGAATGCTGAGGCAAACGTGGGTCGTACACAAAGCCACAGCATATAAGCCACCCACTGTGTAGCGAGCCGTTGCAGGCCTTAAACAATCCAACGTCATTGTCCATGTTCATATTCAAATGCGGACGTCAACTGTAGAGACACAAATGACCACAGAGATATATATATCGGCGCCCGTACGGAATTTCCATGCTGCAGGTGAGCTAGTCCCAGTGGCTGCCTGAGTATCGCATGTCACGACCCACGGAGATTGGACATTGACACTGACTAGGGGCCCGGAGTTAGTCTGACGTGACCTCAGTAATGAAAAGCTCTAATTTTCATCACGACCGACTTACTTTGTTCTTCGAGCTAACTTTTGCTCACGGGCTGTAAGCGACTGTAAAACCGTTGATTATCTACACGGAGAGATTGCGAAGGCGAGTTGACGGCGGGTGCTGGAGGCGGTGACTAGGCGAGTATCCGCGCCGTTTGAAAGGCGGTTTCCAACACGGCTTAGACGTAGAATACCCATGCTGTGCTTCGCTCAGTCCACACCGGTGATGAGGCGTATGAATCTAGGACGTCCCTTCACTACCCAGGGTTTTGAGGCACTGGTCCGAACCAGGAAGGCTGTGAAACGTCAATGGGGTGATTGATGTTCACAGCGCTTTCGTTGAGTCCATTCCCTTTTCCGTACGCCGGGCCTTGTTGCCCACAGGCATTTTCTCAGAGGAAGCGGGTTCCATTCTATGATGCGATTATATAATTTTACGTGATATCTTACCCAGGGCCATGAAGATAAAAGACCCACGTCTGTATTGAGCGATGTTACCCCCCCTCTTCCTTCAGAAATCCCCAAAAACTTGTCCCAGTAGGCTCCGACCTATATCATGTCGAGTGATCCCACCGGTGACTGCTCCCAAGGGGTCAACTCAGGTGCACAGTATTTCTTGCAGAATTTCACAACCTCGTCAGAATACACAACTGATTTCATTGCATCTGCATGTTTATTTGGTACGTCATGCTTCTTCCATTTCCAAAGGCCTAGATACACACCTAACGGAGTACTGCGATACAGGAGTGACCTCCGCGCTGGCAGCGGTTTCAGCGCTGGTCCTCGCGTGAGTTCTGACATTGCGCTCCTCTGAAACTATCATAACACGCGTTTGAAAAGCCGTAAAGGAGTGGCTCAGCCCTCGGTTAGGATCCTACTAGCTGCTACAGCGGCGTTATACATCTCTACATGTGTATACTTTGGGTACACTCAATCCCTGTATCGGGCGATAAGCAAAACGACTTCGGATGCAGCTTCAAACTTGTGTAATCCCGAGGCTTCTTCAGTTTCGGACGACTTCGATCGAATGGTAGACCTATTATTCATTCAAATGGGTGCTACAGCAGCGACACTCACAGTAAATGTACGTTTATCGGGGAGGAGTCTCGCATCCTATGTAAATGCAGCTGACAGTTTCCCCTTCAGATGCTGATCAGCGACATAATCGTTTGGTGGCGGGCACTCGTAATCTGGCCAAAAGATAAACTTGTCTGGGGCACAGGGGTTGTCCTCATTGTCACAACGGGGGGTAGGTACTCGATGCTGAGGTTCTTCGTTGTTAGAGTTAGTGACTGATCGCCGACTCGAAGTTTTGGGCATTGTTACTTCATACCAGAATTTCCCACAAGGTCACTCAACCATGCGGTCCAACGATTACTACAACTGGCCCCAAGCTCTGGCGTATGATCCAATAGGATTGGCTTGTGCCGTTTTGTCTCTGGCTACGAATGTAATCGCTACGGCCCTTATCGGGTACAAGGCATGGTACGCCAATTTTCTTGGTTACTATAGAGAATACTTGTACAATCTTTGCATTAGGTCAAACAGGCGTATTATGCAAAAATACTCAATGGGAGGACAGACGGCACAAGCACGTGCTGTGAGCGTGTTGATGTTCATCGTCGAGTCCGGGATAGGATACTGCCTACTGTGGGTGCGTCGCTTTTTTTCTGTATCACCCCCAACTAGGCGTAGCAATCGTTTAATTTTCGATAGATCATTGTTGTTTCATACCTAGCAATCACTCTGAGACGTTGGGACAAAGTGGCCGACGACAAATACGTTGCCTTCATGGATAACTTTGTTTTCAGTAGCCTCGTTCCACTAGTCGTGAGTTTCTCATTTCTGAACTTGTCACGGCAGGATATTCACAGCTGTTTTCTCGATCCTACCAAATCGTGCGCCATTCCCCGGTACGTATCAGGCAATGTATCCTATGGCTATCATCGTTATTGTCACGATCAACCAGTCGCCGATCGACCACCTCTATACCAGCTTGCAGTCGTACTACTAATTGCTCGTCCTCGGAAAGAGACGACATCATCTAGTACTGGAGTAATAGGGGAGGGGACTGTCACAGTGGGTATATCCGGGGATTGGCTAGCTGTAGCGCCGGCGGACATGATCATATGAATACTTGTCCAGGTACGACTGTTCATATAATATAGCTTTTCCGAGAACGACGCATACATTGTACTCGCTCAAACTTCAATATCTGAGAGAGCACTGGTCAGAGTCAAGTCACAACGAGCACACCTAGACCTCGGCGTATCTCTTCTTGTGCGCACCGATATCTCCTACAAGCACAAATGCATTCGATTAGGGATGAGGCTAGTGTAGCAACCGACCTGTTCAGCCTCGGCAGCCATGTGCGCGCTTCAAATCAACCAGAAAAGTGAAGCCAGAAGCCTTGTAACTTTCATCTGAAAGCCTGAGGCCTGAGGGCCTACATTTGCGCGATGGGGGAGGAAGCTCGTCGGTCATCTCTCCCCCGGTGGCCCTCACAATATTTAAGCTCCGCTCCGACACGTCCCTTATCTTATCTCAATTAGGCGCTGGTCATTGGGGACAACCTAGAGCTCCCGGGAACTGACCCACTTTTACCAGTTCGCCAAAAGTTCGACGTAGGTTGCCGGAACGCATACATTCACATCACAACTCGACACGAGGATTGGAGCTGATCCGATCGTGAATATCCGGTGCTCAGGCTAGGGTATCTCAGGCGCTCCCGGTCGTGTTGCATCCTTGAAACAAGAATCAGTCTTCTAGCTCTCCCCGAGGCATAGAAAAAAGAAGCGACGCACCAGGTAGCCCGACTTCGCTTACGACGTTCAAGCACTTGACTGCAGCGCTCGTCCCCACGGGAGGCAGGACGTTGAAGTCCTCGAACGCCATGTTAGGACACGGTGCGTTTGGGCTGCATTCGATGTCGACGACTACACGTGGAGCCCGTTCAGTATCACAGAAGGGAGGAAGTCGGAAGAAGCTTAGTGCTCACGGGTGTTGCGTTGAGACGTACCCCTCCAATCGATGAACGAAAGGTTGCTGAACTGAAGACTCGACGGGATGTCTCCCCTGAGAGCGTCGTGCATCCGTCTAGTTAGCGCTACGGGCGCGGGAAACACGAGACTAGACACCTACGTGTGACCGCCATTCGTCTGGTACACGTGTACAGGGACCGTGACGTTGTCCAACGAGATGTTCTTAGAGATGACGTTCGAAACGTAACCTAGTCGCTACGGGTGAGCGTGTGCAGAGTATACAGAGACGAACGACTGAGCGTACCTCCAGCACCCCCTCCGCCAGTCGGCGGCACGCCGTTCACGCTGCCTGTCCACGTCTTAAAGTAGACACCATTGACCATGTTCGGCTGCACCTTGGGGTCCAGGCGAATCATCTGCAAGCGAGAGAAATGCGCATCAAGGAACGAATGCGGGGCCAAAGGCAGTCTGTGAACGTACCTGGGCATCTTCGATAGTCAGATGGTCGACGATGTCAGGCTGAGAGTGTGGACGTGAGCGTTAGGCACTTCTGAACTCTAGCGCTGGGACTCACCATGCCCACGTATTGTCCGAGGGATCCGATCGCGATACCATTTCCGCCTCGGCATTTTATGCCCTTCGAGTAGACGTTGGTTGAGTTCTAGATACGAGTGAGCTCTAAGTTCTCGAGGGCACCAAGATGAGACGCGTACCCCCTTGAAAGCAAGACAATCATCTCCGCAGGTGATCTAAGGAGGAATGAGTATAACTCCCTCAGAGGAAGTTTGAAACGGCGGAACTCACGTCCCAGTTGAGCAGCGTGATCTTGTCAGACCTATACGTGTCGATACCTGGGAGCGCAGCGATGAACTTCCGCATCCAACCTCAATGAAAACTCGCGTACCATCCGTATTAGGAACCACGCTAAACAACCAACGCGATTAGCGAGTGTAGACACTATGAGGCTCTGCATACTCACTTTTGCCCTACAAACGTCGGGTCCTGGTTCGTCGCGTTGCAATACATCCCATCATACAGCACCTCCCGCGAGTCCGCGACAGCGTTACACCAGAAAGGCTGCGCCTCGATCCTGAAATCGCGCACAACCGCACGCGTGACGTTGCTCAGGGTAAACGCAATGGGGCGCCCGTCGCCGTCCTCGCGCACGCGCGTCGCAAAGTAGGACCACCACGGCTGGCCGTTCCCGTTGATCCCGCCCGCGCCGTGCGCGTCGATCGTGAAGTCGCGGCCGGTGACGACGAACCAGGACGCCTGGCTCTGGAGGAAGATGACGCGGTATGTGTTCGCGGCGTCGAGCCAGTATTGGATGTCGGGCTTGAACTACGTTGTGCGACGCGAGGGGGTAGGTGGGCGGGTGGAGATTTTGGAGAGGAAACTGAGAGACTCACGCTGAGGTAGCCGTGCATGTCGACGCGGGAGCCTACGAGGTCCCAGGTCATCTTCCTAAAGAAGCTGTGAGCGCGCGCTCTGGGGTAAATGCGCGCACAACGCACCTGGTGATATTGTACTCGCCCGCCTCAAACACCGTCCGCCCAAAGTGCCCGCATTTCGCAATGGCAGCTTCAACCTTCACGAGCATCGTTCAAAAACGAACATAGAGGAGGAAAGGCAAGTGCGCACCTGGTCCGTGTCGTCCAGACCCTCCCCCAACGGCTTCAACACGCACGTCTTCGGCACTTTCCCCGCGCTAACACGAGCGGCGAACAGAGCCAGCGCTGTCAAGCTTGCAAGCACCTTCATGTCGCATACAGGAGCCTCTCCAGACTGGGAGAGCAGCGCGGGGCGGCGAGCGCGGCCTTCTTAAACGGAGGAGCGGCGTCACGAGTTGATGCGCGGGCCGGGAGGTCGCGCAGGGGAATGTTCGGCTAGGGGGAGGGCGCCGTCCAGTGACCTCGCGCGCCGCGATGGCTTGCTTCGTATTTTGCTACCCGGAGAGCGCGTGGCTGGTCACATTCGCACTCAGGTCGCGGCGTAGATGGAGTCGTCAGAAAAATCACGTACCGCCGGGCATTCGTAGCCTTCTAACATGGGGGCGTCGCGTAAGTAGTGAATGGTGTGTCTATATGCGTGTGTAGAAGAAGATGCCTCCAGGGAGTAAAGAGCATTTGAGGCGGTGGCGGAAGATATGTCGGAACGGAATCGCGTCGCGCGAAGCCTGGTAGGAGGAAGGCAGGAAGGCGGGGTCGAGCGTCGCGCGCGTCTCCCCGCTGTTTGCGGCAATTTAGGGCCGGGCCTCCCCGGACCGCGCAAATCAGGTGATGACAAGGCATATGTTGCGCCGCCGCGCACTTCGATTTGCTCAAAGTTGAACGAACCCCTTGTCTCCCAGCATCAACAGGCTTTCGTCTAACCGCGTTATCCTATGATGGATCTTTGATCACCCACCTATGAGCCCTGCGCAACTACAGGGCCCGCGCTCCCAACTTGTTGAAACACCAGCCACCCGGAACGTCTACCAAAGACTGTAGTACTAATATGTGACGCGCATCCGAGTCGGAAACCCGCCCTCTCGTTATGTGGTCGAACTAGGCACCTCAAACAGCCCCGCAATTAAGTGTAGTAGAGGTACGTAGGCAAGAGTTACCCAGTAGTGCCCGGAAATGACGTCCTAACTTCCAGCTGATAACACGTTTGATCAGCAGGTCAGCCTGCGACTCATACGTCGCACCACAATGTGACCATGCCCAACCACTCAGGCGCATGTGGCTCCTGCGGGCTTTCATACTTACGACATGGCTCACTAGCACCGGTTCCTTCCGGAGAGTTCATTGGGCACACGCCCGAGCATAGACTCAATTCATACACAACGGCATACAACGTTACACAACGATCTATCTTCCCATCCTCCCATACACTACCCCCGTCAGCCTCAGCTCCCGTGACACAACTTCCGTCGAGACTTGGGCATATGGCTTAGAGCGTGATCGGGGCGCAGCCAATGGAGATGAGCGAGCCTGTGATGGGTCGCTGTGAGTACTCTTCATCTGATAGTGAGTCGCGACCACGCCGTGCCACTATATCTTACCGAACGAGTTGTTCTCGCAGCAGACGGTCTGCGCATTGCTATGAACGCAAGTCAGCTCTCGGAGCCCAGCCGTCGAAGGCACGCAGAAACTTACCAGGAGTCGCCAGAGCCGACGCCGATGACGGTGACGGGGGAGCAGGTCAAGCCGACGAGTGCGTTGACGTCCTGGACGACGACGCCAATGGAGGCGATGATCGCGGTCGCGGCGGGGTCGCTGGCCTTCTCGACGGTGTCGCAGCATTGGATGGTACCCGTGCTGCACGACGCCGGCGGCGGCGAGTTGGGAGCGGCGGTGGCGACGGCAAGGATTGCCAAGGTGGCGACGATGGAGAGCTTGGAGAACATGTTGAAGCTGGCTGAGGCGAGTAGTGAACTGCTGGTGACTGTTCGCTGGGGACTCTGGCTCGAGTCTGAGGTCTTTTATACGTCTCGAGCTGACCTTTTCCTCTTCTCTCTAGGTCTACCTCGGTCGCGAGGTGCCGCATCACTTCTCTGGCTACGTCACTCTTTCGCTTGAGGTCGACGAGGGAACATCGCGAGTGACCATCTCTAGCCGACCTATCATCACTGGATTGAATGCGGCTCCACACCCAGGCAAGGCCTCCAGCCAGTCGGAGCTCATTCTCGCATCTTCAGCTCGACGTCGGTACCGCACGATCGAAACCTACTCCACCCTGGTCCTCGAGAACAATGCACATACAGGACCCGTGGATGATGGCCGCCTCAGACCAACACCGACGCCCCATTCTAGTATGTTGCTATACGTTCGTCTCGGGAACTCCGCGGTGTTGACCGTGGAATCCGACCCGTGTCTCCGATTGGTTTGTATTTTCTAGGGCACTGTCACAGGGAGACCATGTTACATCCACCGACCTTCACGATATTGTCTTCCACTGCACGAGAACATTCAAGCAACGCACCCGCGCATACGTGGCTTCCTTGGGAATCACCGCCTCTGCAGCTCGTCTCCCGCGGTCTCACTCTCAACGCAGATCACCGTGCTTTATTGCCATATCCTGTCAAACCGGCGTGTGTGAACGTCCGTCTCAAAGCCCCCTATGACGCACCACCCCAGGTTCGTCCCTGTCTCACTCTGACAGCCTCCGCCTCACATGCACTCCGAGAACTCAGAGTCGTGTCAAAGGTGCAGATGGGCACGGCCTCCGCAACTACACGCATTCACCCCGTCGACGGGCCTCGAGGCTCCTGTGTATCGTAGGTTCTGCACCCGCTGGTCTTCGAAGATGCCGCAGTGCCCCCGAGATCATGTTACCGGTGAGTTCTCTCCCCGACGATGAGAATAGTCATCTATGAAGTCATAATGGCCCATGTTGACAGCTACTCTATAGGTTACCCTATGGGTCACCGCGGGGGTCGCTCTATCCCCGCGGCGTCTTCGTGGTTATTTTTTGGCCTCTTCCTTCTCCTCGCTTATGCGTTAGCTACATTCAACTGTGTTTATGACGATGAGGCTTCACCTGAGGTCCTCGACATACGATGGCGAACTGCTTAGGGTCCCCTTGCTTCCTCAAGAGTGACTGCCGCATCCACCCACGCGGACGCCTCTCCGCCAGGCACAGCGCACGGACGTATGACGACACATCTCGGAGGCTTTACTTGCAACGCGACGTGCTCACTCCCAAATGGCCCTCCTCGACTCGCCAAGCGTGACACGACCACTTCCTCCCATTCTCTAGCACGACGTCATGACAGCCAGCAACTCCGACACCCGAATTCCCAAACAAAACGGGGTATTCGACGTCAGACAGCATCAGACGTCCTCAGACTATTGACACTCGCTGTTCGGACCCCACGCAGACCCATCGATGACGTCGTATGTTTGCTCTTTACCCACTTCGATACGACGACGATCCCACTCCCATTCAATGCTCGCCCGCTTTCCACCTCCGCACCTCGCGACATACCTCCTGCGACTGCCTTGTGCGCTGGCCTTTCAATTCAATAACTCCCAGCAATTGAGCTGCCGCTCTGCGCTCTCTGCGACCAGAATAGCACTGGCCTCCGCTTGGGCAACGAGGGTTGCAACGTGGCTCTTCGAAAGGTGGCCGTAGTTCCACCGACGCCGTGATTCGAACATTCGAAAGTCGAAGGCATCTTGAGGCTGATGTTCTCCTCGTACGCCACATGAGTATATGTTCATCGTCCGTAGAGTCATGCCATCTTAGACGTCTATGATCGTATTGGTACAGCACTTAAGTAAAACAATACAGCATCGTTTCGCTTCTTCCTATCTACCACGCGAGTTTTCAAGTATAAGCACCACTCCCGTCCCCCTAAGTCCTGACGGCGTACACAGACACCTCACAGCACGCGCTCGGTGAGGCCCATGCCCTGCGCCTCGAGGATCTCGCGGATGGGGTCGCAGATCTCCTTCGAGTACGGCGCGAGTACACCGGGGGTGCTGATCTTGCCGTCGAGCACGAGCTGCACCGCAATACCGCACGGCACACCGACGTAGAGCGCCATGGCCGAGTGTCCGCCGGGCTCGCCGTACGCCTCGAGCGTCGACGTGATCGTGTCCTGTCGGAAGGGCACAAGTTAGCATATAGTTGTCGGTAACGGCGAAGGAAGAGGAGAGAATGCGAATTCGAAGGGGAAACACCCACAGTCTTGCCATCCGCCCACTCGACGACGAACTTGTGCTGGAGCATGACGAGGTCGCGCTCGCCAGGCGCGTACGCCATGAGCGTCTCGAGGCGCGCGCAGAGCGTGTCGAGCAGGTTCCCGTCGCGCACCGCCGCCTTCTCGCCTGAGAAGAGGCCGATCCACTTGAGGCCGGTGACAATGCGGTGCGCCTCGCCCTCGTCGGGGAACTGGCACAGCTCCTTGACGCGCGCGATGAGGGTGCTATCGAAGGACCCGTTAGTCTATGGGCGGACACGGTAGTGGAAAGGTCATGGGCACGCACCTCTCGCTCGCGTCAGCGGCGCCGACGGATTGTTGGAAGATCTCCGCCCAGGTCAAGCCGTCCTTGAGCCACTCCTTCGCCTCCATGTTAAGCCAGCCGAGCTTGACGAGCGCCTGTACGAACGCGGGGAAGCCCTGGTAGCGCAGCGTGCCGCGGACGACGGTATCCGCCTCGGGGATCGCGTAGAACTCGCGGAAGGGCACCGAGTTGCGGTTCGGGTACGCGACGAACGCGAACGCGGGCGTGATGAAGTACGGCTTCGCGACCGACATGAGCGCGCTCCCGGGCACGTCCACCTGCTGGCTCTTGGCGAGGTACGACGCGTTGTTGAGCAGCGCGAGCAGGCCGCCGCGCGGGGACCACGAGAACTTGTACCCGAGCGGGTTGTCGGAGCACTCGGGCGCGGGGAGACCACCGCAGTACGAGTGGAACTCCTTGATCTATGCGGGAGGCGCGTCAACGCAAAGGGTAAAGCACGTAGAGTCAGCATATACCGACCTTGCCGCCCTTCTCGTGGACCTCATCGATGGTCTTGATCGCGTACAAGTGGTCCACACCGGGGTCGAGGCCGATCTCGTTCATGACGACGATGCCCGCCTTCTTGATCTCGTCCTCGAGCTCGCGGATGCCGGGCGAGATGTAGCTCGTCGTGACGACGTTCGTCTTGCCCTTGATCGCGGCCTTGATGACGTTGACGTGGTAGATGTAGGGCACGAGCGAGATGACGAGGTCGTGCTCCGCGATCTCCTTCTCGAGCGCGGCCCTCTTCTCCGGGTCCTCAGAGCCCGCGTCAAGCGAGAGCGCTGTAGTGTTGCGGAGGTCACCCGCGAGCGTCTCAGCGCTCTTGAGTGTGCGGCAAGCTAAGAGGGATCATGATGAGGGACGTCTTCGGACACGAAACTGAACGAAACAGCTAACCAATCGTGAGCGCGTTCTCAGGGTTACGGACAACGTACTCCGCGCACGGGCGCGCGACAGCGCCACTGCCAAGAAGGAGGACCCTCTTCGTGGGCTTGCCGCTCAATGCGTTCGCGCCGAACTTGGGGCGGAGATCCTTGCCCTCCGTGAGGAGAGAGCGGCCGAACTCGGGGAGGACGAACGCAGCCTTGTGCACGTCCGCGTTGTAGTAGCGGCAGCCGGGGACGTCGCGGAGGGGCACGGCGAGCTTGCGGCCGGCCTCCTTGGACGCGACCATGAAGCCGATCTGGCCGGACGGGTACGTGGGGATGGTCGTGAACGCGTACTCGGCCTCAGCGAAGAGAGACCGGGTGGTCTTGAGGAGGTCCTGGATGAGGTCGAGATGGATCCAGAGGCACTCGCCCTGGGTGGAGATGTGGCCGCCGGGGGTAAGGGCGTCACGGAGGAGCTCGAAGTAGGGCTTTTGGAAGAGGGAGGCAGCGGGGCCGACGGGGTCGGAGGAGTCGGTGATGATAACATCGTAGGTGGAGGTGTTGTCCGCGAGGAACTTGAAGCCATCACCGACGAAGACAGTGACGCGGGGGTCGGCGAGAAGGGAAGACATGTGGGGGAGGAACTGCTTGGACACACGGATGACGGCCTGAAGGAGAGGAGATGGAGATACTTTGTAGGCCTTGCTATGTTGCGAGCAAAAGGAGGACTCACCTCGTCGATGTCGCACAGTACGACCTCCTGGACGGAGTCGTGCTTGAGAACCTCGCGGACGACGCCGCCATCACCTCCACCAATGACAAGGACCTTCTTCGGGTCCGGATGGCTGGCCAGAGGGATGTGTGCGATCATCTCCTGGTACCTATCGGTACGTGGTACCGGGCCCGCGCGACATTAAGAACTAGGTCATACACGCAAAAAGCGATCGGGGACGTACGAGAACTCATCGCGCTCGGTGCATTGAATGACACCATCGAGGACAAGAACGTTGCCGTAGGACTCCGACTCGAAGACGAGGACGTCCTGGTAGAGACTCTTCTCGACGTGAAGGATACGGTTGACCTTGAGGGTCATCGCCTGGCCCGGCCATTGCGACGAAATCTCGCGGAACCAGCCGTCTGCGGGTCACCGTTAGTATCGATCGGGGGAAGGTCTTATGCAGGGATTGTATGCGGCGTTGGGATGGTACTTTGACATAACATCCGACACTCCCCCACTCAAGGATTCACCCTAGCAGATCGTTGCGATCGTACCCCCTCCCGGCCCATGCTCTATCGCAAAACCCGTCTCGAGCAAGACAAACGGACTTACCCTTGATCGAGGGATGAGTCATGGGTGCCATGGCGGGAGTGGATAGGGAGATCGAGAGAGCACCCTGGCTTTTGAGAGAGGGGGACGAGTCAGAGAGCAAGAAGCAGCAGAACGAGTCAAAGCAAAAGATGCACCGCGAAAAAAGAGATAAGATGCCCGACGCCCTTGCCGTTTTTGGACGCGTTCCGGCCCGGCCGCCCCACGACGCGTGACGTCACGCGTTCATCCGTGCCATGCGTCACCGCCTCAGGCGCCGGGCCTCCGGTCGCGAGTTCGCGGCATAGGATCCCGCCACGCTGAGACAACACAGCGCTAGCTATAGCTGTACCTCCCAACCATCGGAAGTAATAACCCTTGCCCCTCCCAATCATCGGGAGTAATAAGCTTTATGATGGTTTCCGGGATCGGGGGTATCGTATTGCATTTCCATTCGCTACAAGTGCGGTCCAATCACGGCATTCGCGGCATCGATCGGCCAGTCTGTCAACCTCAAACTACAGGAGAGTGTTCACAAATGCGCCGACGACTATCACACTGCTCGCCACCAGGAGCTTTCCAGCGGATCCGATGGTTGCCATAGGTGAGCCGCCAGACTGTAGCGAACGAATGAGACACCCTGTGGCATGAGCGAAGGGGAAGTGGAGGCACTCACCACAATGGCCAGGAAGGTCGCGGTCTCCGTAGCCGAACCGCTGGTGATCTGGGAGCCAGACACCACCAAGTCGAAGGAGCAGTTGGCAACACCGTCCTTGATAGAGCAATCCCCCGAAGATGTCCGGTTTGCGTCTACCCGGTAGTCGAAGTGAGCGTTGTCGCCAGGTCCTTCAACAACCGTAGCTATAAAGAGCGCGGCGTTAGACGTCTGAGGACTTGCCATGCGGATAGACACAAGACACACCTATGAATGCCGGCGGCACCGACTCGTTTGGACCACCAGTTGGAGTCGGCGTGGCGGTAACGGTAGTGTCGGTGCCGGTTGGGGTCGGAGTGCCCATTATCACTTGCCAAGTTGTCCGACCTTGCGAGTCTACGCCGTTGTTGTGGGCAGAGAGCGGGACGAGTTGGTTGTCACCGAACGGGACGCTCTTGGGAAGGAACAGCGACACGCTGGTGGCGGCTGGGGCTGCATCTATTGGGAGAATGGAGTATGCGGGGTCAGTGCATATCAGTAGATGTCAAGCGTTATGGACTCACTGGTGAAGGCGCAAAGTGCCGAAACCGCGAAGAGAGTGGAAATCGTCTTGAAGTACATGATAAATGAAGGTCGTGTCCAGCACGGAGAAGAGAATAGAGAGCAAGACGCGAAATGAGAAGGGAAGAAGGAAGAAGGGAAGAACAGGGGGGAGTAGAGCGACGCCCGCTATGACTTTGTAGTGCCGACCATACCTGTACTGCGGTATCCAGTTCGCCGCGAACCTGTTCGTTATCCCACGCGCGAGGTTGGCGTATCATAAGTACAGCCTGTCTAACATATTTGACAGGTGGAATCAAACCGTCACGGATGGGCCAATTGCCTTGATCTGCCGTTAGAAGCCACTAAGCACATCAGCAGTGAACCGTGTTAGATCCGAACGCAATAGAAGGCACACGGACTGCTGCATTCCAGGGAGCACACCTGTCTCGAGCGGCGTTGTGAGAGCGGCGGGTATACAGCGCCAAACAGAAGATGTAAAGAGACGGATCGCAGCTGGTACCTGGCAGCGCGCGTCGTTGTTTTGGGGGGTGGCACTACGGACGCCACGGTTTAAGTTACAGTTTTACGGCTTCATGCTACCGGATTTCGGGCACGAGGCCGCGTTGCCCGCGTTGCCGTGGCCTGCGCCGCATTCTCCCTAATACCCTCACTGGGTGTCGACGGTGACCCGGTGACCCCGCTATCTCGTGCGGGTATCGCACTTGCTGAGGAGCAGTCACTTCGAAACGACTAGGGGGGCGGCAGGTCCAGGGTTCGTTGAGCGGAGATCACATGTTGTCGAGTTTGTTTGTGCAGGCGTTTCGCGAAGAGCAACTACTGAGCGAATCGAAGATGTAAGACGTCAACGACAGTGCATAGGAGCTCCATGTGCCTCTTGGAAGGCCTACTTATACGTAGCAAGATAAGACCAGAGGGAAGGAGCGCATGATGGGGAGGGGATGAGATTGCGTGTCTGACGTGCCTGCCGTTTATGGTAAGTGACGTGGCACGGCATCGGCCATCGCGTATGACGTCATACCCGTGCTGAACGCTGAGGGTGTCTGAGCGAGGGTGCTCGAAGTGCGCTATCATGTGAGGTTTGAGCTGAGTGAGTAGCTGAAACATCTTCCAAATTCCCTGAGGGTTCTTCCATTCTACGCAGTGGCTGCTGCGTATATGATCATATGTCGGCAACATACGGGACCGTTGTCGATAAAAATAGAATCCACACGCATAGATAGTTAGGGATGCAAAGAGGCACACACAAACGCCATCACAGTATTCTACACCCGCAGGCTCAAAATCCGGTGGGCATAAGCCTATAGTGTTGGTGCAAGTAATCCAATGTTAACTGTATTTGTTCATACCCGTTCTAGCTGTGTTGTTACTGTGGACAGGAGATACTGGACCGTACTTGATGCATCATGCATATTCTCAGAACATCGGGACATTTACAGGTATCTACACCTTATGTCCCGCATGGTATAAGATGCCATGAGTGTTATTCATTATTATACGAGGTTATCTCATCCGACACGAATCCACGTTACGACTACCTCAAGCTACATCAGGGTGTTCGCGAAGGCTCCCGCAAACGCAAATGCACTGGCAGCCAATAAAGCGCCCAGAGGCCCTACACTTGCGGAGCCTGCACCGCTCGTCTATTATGTCCGGGAAGTCAGCATTTGTAGCCCTGAAAGAGCAATGTGGCTGGAAAGGCAAGGAATGATCGCTCACCTGGACATCTTGAGGCGTGGCAGAGATGACGCCCGTCGCCACACTCACTGTGGTAGTAGAGCTCAGGACTATGCCTATCGTGCAGTTCAGGTTGGGGGAGCCCTCTTGTATAGAGCAGTCTGCGACCGCCTGCTCATTTGATCCCGGAATATCTTCGACGACATGGAGACTGTCGGGCCCTTCGACTAACGTAGCTGCAGAGTAGAGTAATCAGGAACATAAACACCATGAGCCATGAAGATGAAGAGGGCTTGTCAATCCCCCGCTGCCCATAAAAACGTACCTGACTCGAATACGATCGACTCAAATGAGTTTGTCGGTATAGTGGCGGTCGGAGAGGCAGTGAATGTGCCGCTCGGGGACCCCACCTGAACTACCCACGTAGTTCTCCCACTTCCGTCCACCCCAGCATTGCTTGCAGAGTAAGGGACCCCTGGCTCGGCCCCGGGAATGATGAGCGAGACGATAGCCGCATCTAGTAGGAAATATGAGTGTATTGAAACATGGTCCACGAACAAGTGATTTCTCACTGCACAGAGTGGCGGCCGCTACTAGAACGAAGAGGGGGTGGAAACGCATTTCCAAATGGTGTGGAAAGTGGAGACCGAGGTGAGATGCCTGGGGGAAACCACAATGGAGAGCCTTACGACGAGACTCTATTAAACACCCACAGTCCAACCGTATTTATGGGGTGCGTCGTGCCATTTGTGCCCTATGCCCTCGAATGGAACATGCCGGAACTCAGGGTGTATTAGGGTTCAGGGTCAGGGGGCATCCGTGTGCCCGAGAATCGCCGGAGAAGTGCGCAAAATGTTAGATCGCAGTCCATATTTGGGACCCTACTGCATTTCTCTGGGGATGGAATCTTCTGCCGTGATATTAGATGTGTGTACCACTGGTCCCGGCCCCTATAAATGTATTCCGATATCTGTTTGGGACTGTGCCGGACCACTTCCGCTATGGTTCGCGGCTTCGCCGTAGCGGGCGGGGAAGCACCCGCACTGCCTTCACAGAATTCTCGGAGGCTTTTTTACAGAGCCGTTGACTCGATGCAGAACCGCACGGATAGCGCACTATAGCTAGCGATTCCCTGTGAGAAAGAGAAGTTGCCGGAGGCCGATTCCTTACGAAATAATCACACTGCCTACAATACGGCGTTCAAAATAACTCCGAACACGAGAACAGCGCCCGTCGCCCGGAAAATACCAAACCCAGGTGCAGCCTTCAACAACATAGTACCGCTTGTCTGTACCGGGAACGATTAGCCTAGGACCTCAAGACAAGCCGTCCTCGGTTCTCAAAGATAATCTAGGGCTATATCGTACCTGAACATCTTGAAGCGTGGCCGTTATCGTGGCTGTAGTAGCGGTTACAGTGGATCCCGATTGTGAAATGGCCACTGTGCAGTTTGCCATGCCGTTCCTAAAAGAACAATCATCGACGAATAGCTTGCCGCTTTGCCCAGGAACGTTTTGAATGAGATGCACGTCATTTCCCCCTTCCACTACAGTCGCTGCTCGTCCGCAGATTGTGATGAGTCCGAGCCGTAGGCACGCAACTTCATGATCAGTATGGGAGCATCCACAAGGAAATACTAAATGCACGTACCTGTAAAGCTCGGTGCCGATATGGAGCCCTCGGCCAGGGGATACAACGGAGTGGCGGTAAAAGCCCCACTGGGTGAACCAAGTTGAACACGCCACGTTGTATGCCCTTCTTTATCAACGCCGACGTTGTCTGCTGTGTAAGGCATGTTGGAAACAGCAACAGGAAGGAATAGCGAGACAATTGCGCCGTCTGTGCAGGAATAATAAGTAGCTGTCATGTAGATAACATTGGATGAGAGATGAGATGAGAGGATATTAGCTCACTAGAAATAGCGCAGATCGTAGATATGAATGCCAAGGAGCCGAGTAGCTTGTAGTACATGTTTACGCAAGACTAAGTGAAATCAAGATAAAGCGGTCTCGCTGGAGGAGAAAATTGACGACCCAAAGGCAGCCTGCTTGAGAGACGTACGTCAAAACTACACAACTGGCTCTTATATCTCGCTGGGTAAATTCGCGACCATAATCAACCAGGTACAGTCTGCATAGCATCGTACGCGGTGACCATAGATAATCCGGGATTAGAACCACATGAAATCTCACGTGAAGCTCCCGGATAGCACCCAAGGACAAGGAAAAATGAACCGCAGTAGGTATTTGACAGAGCGCTCCGTGTCATCGGAGTTGTGATTCAATGAGGACACTGCATTTCTTCTGGTCGTTGTCGGATCCCTGGAACTAGAAACGTCTGAGGCTTCTGAAGTCAACTTCTAAACCTCTCCTGCTTCGCGTTATGCTTCTGGGTGTAATGTTGTACGAGAGGTCTAGCCTCATGTGCGGCGTTTATGGGAATTCGCGAAACGCGCTTGTAAGGAAGTATTGGGCTAGCATCGGTCCCCTTGACACACGGCCTCCTGCCCACTATGCCAGCTTTGCACAGGTATTCTCACAGTAGCTCTATCGTATGATGTACTTTCAAGTTTGAACAATCCCAGTACCTTAGTCCAGCAAAGTCACAGATTGAAACTACACCAACGCATTCATGAATCCAACGATCATGATCATCAGACTCGCTACCAAGAAAGATTCAGCAAGTCAGACAGTACCGTTAAAGTCGTTCTCGCCAGCCTAGAGTAAAGATGATTTCAATCTGGACGACAGTTACGAGTACAAAGAAATTGAATATCGAGGTACGCACCTGCACCCCTATAAAGACGGGAGTTTCCTTATGGGTTGCAATTGCCACGACAGTTAAAGTCGCCGTCCCAACCTTTCCGAGTTCACAGCTCCTAATGCCCTCTTGGAGTGTACAGTTGTCGAAGCGGTTCTCGCTGGGGTCGAGTTGCTCAAGGTATAACGATTCGTTGCCACCCGGTACGCGGCTTCTCCGTAGCGCGCGGGGCAGGACAAGCACTGCCCCCATTGAATGCGGAGGCTGTGTTTGCAGAGGAGCCGTTGACTTGGCACAGAAACACGCATAGAGCGCGCTATAGCTAGCGATTTCCTGTGTGCCGAGAACCTAGTCCTTATGATACATCCTACAGCCTACAAAAGAACGTTCAAAATGGCTCCGAACGTGATGGCTGTACCCGCCGCCCACAAAGGGCCAGGCCCGGATCCAACCTTCAGCGCCACATGACTACTTGTCTGTACCAAGACCGATTGGCGTGAGGCAGGAAGACTAACAACCCTCGCTCTTAAGAGCAACATAGATCTCTATCTCACCTGAACATCCTGAAATGAAGCGGATATCGTCCTTGTAGTGATGAATAACGTAGTCCCTGATTGTAGAACACCTTGTGTGCAGTTTGCTATGCCGTTCTTGAAGGAACAGTCGTCAACCAAATGCTTGTCGCTTTCCGTAGGGACGTCAAAAATAACGTGTACGTCACTTCCCCCTTCGACCACAGTCGCTGAGATGAGCATGGAAAGTCCGCATCATGAGCACATATTAGAGTAAAATTGGGAGTATACGTACCCGTACCCCTCAGTGCCGAAGTGATTCCTGAGGGTGGGGTAGCAGTGAAGACTCCACTTGTCGAACCACGCTGAACACGCCATGTTGTACGACCATTATTATCGACGCCGATGTTGTCCGCGGTGTAAGGAATGTCGGAAACTGCCCCAGGAATGAATAATGAGACAATTGCGCCATCTGTGCAAGAAAATCAGTAATCGTCATGTAGGCAACATCTTATGAGAGATGATGAGACATTAGCTCACTAGAAATAGTGCAAATCGTTGATATGAAGGCCAAGGATCCTAGCAGCTTGTAGTACATGTTTACGAAATGGATCGCAAGATGAAGCGAAATCAAGATAAGGCGGCCTCGCTGGAGGCTCAGGACATTGACGACTCAAAGGAAGCCTACCGGATAGACGTACGTGAGAAACTACAACATACACTTCTTATATCGACTCCGTACAGTCTGCATAGCATTATACGCGGAAAATACAAATGATCCGGGATTGGAGTCACATTGAATCTCACGTGAGATTCCCTGATAACATCCAAGGGCAAGGAAGGTCTGATCGCAGCAGGTATTGGAAAGAGCGGTCCGTGTTACCGGAGTCGTGTTTCGATGCTAGGACACTGCAATCCTTCTCGTTATTCTCAGTTCTCTGAGACCAGGACACATACGACTTCTGAACTCCCAACGAGCCGCATTGAGCCTCTGGCCCGCCCTTGCGTCATACCACGTAGCGCGTCGGTAGTATCATGGGTTCTGGCCGGGTTTGATGATGCATTGGCTGGTCACAACGCGCATGTTCGAACTTCGTCCTCGGACCTCTGCCAATAAGTCAAGTGCTGAAAGGATTAGGGACGACAAGGGCAGAGAAAGGAGCCAAATTATCACCCTCCAGCTAGACACAGGTCCTGAGGTTATCCCAGCTCCGGTCCAGCGCCGCGCACTCCTCCACCGACATCGTCGCAGCCGCGCCCACCACCAACGACTCGTCCTCCATCGCCTCCCCAACTCGGCGCACAGCCTCCACCAGCATCGCGAGCGACTCCTCCTCCTCCTTCTCCCCGACTCCTTCGCCTGAGCCCGCCGCCCGCGCCTGCAGCGTCTTTGCCGCCCTCATCGCGCGGCGCACTGCCTCCAGCACGTCCACTAGACGCCCACTCGCGGGCTGGCGCTGCTCCGCCTCCACGCGCTGGCGGATCGCCGCGAGCTCATCCTGGAGCGCGCGCACCTGCGCGAGCTGCGCCGTGAGGCCGCGCTCGAGCGTCTCGATTCGCGCGACGGCTTCGCGGATCTGCGCCGCCGCGCCGGGGACGAATAGCTCCTCCGTCACGCGATGCGCGCTGAACGCGAGCACGTCGAGCGCGGAGAAGGCTGCGGCGACGGCGGGCGCGAAGGGGATGAGGACGAGCGACTGTGAGCGCGCGTCAGGTCAACACGCGTGCGTTAGGAAGAAGGGGGAAAGGGAGGGACGTACAGCGGTGCGGACGGCGACGAGGGCGAGCTCGCGCTGGCGGATGCGCGCCGCGGTACGCGCCAGGATCGCCTGCGAGCCATAGGCCGCGGACGCCTCTTGCATGCCCTGCGTGATGGTCTCCGCGATATCACTCAGCGTCTTCTTGCGTTCCCGGAACCGCGCCTCGTGCTCTGCGCACCCCGACCGGCACACGTACCCTGGCGTGAGGATGATGGCGAGTGCAGCGCTCTCGAACCCCTAGGCACCGAATGAGTGAGCGCCGCCATGGTGCACAGTTGGGCTGGCGGCGGCGGCGCACCATGAGGAGGCTGACGAGCAGCTTATCGACGTGCACCCGTATCTTTGCTGGACCCGCCCGATCCTCAGTTCCAGACGCATGCCGCTGAAGGTCGTCGATAATCTCGTTCAGGTCCTGGACTGCGACGCGGATGTCGGACTTGATGCCCGTGTAGACGCTGTCGAGCTCGATGGTACGTGGAGTCGTCTCGCGGTCTCCCCCTGTTGCCGTACACATCAGTCGGCATCCATGGCGCACGGTGAAGACTCACAACATCTGCAGGTACCTACGATTTTAAACAGCTCTTCGCGGGACTTCAAGCGCGTGGTGGGGTCCCGCCTGACGTCGTGAGCAGCGGGAGGTGCGTTACGGGGAACATTCCCCGCAGCGTCCATGGGGGAGCGAGGACTTGCAAGAGACGGGCGACGCGTCAGTGGTGGCTCGTCTCAAGCTTGATGCATCAGCATGTGGGCGGCTTGCGAGTTGTTCGCGTCGTGCCTGACCGTGACGTGTCCGGATATGGTAACCCCTTGACCAGACTCCGGGACTTCCCGGCTCAAAGCACGTGACATGGCGCCATATTTTCACCGTGGGCTTTTCCGGCAGCACGGGTACGCTTTCGAGACTACACTCAATATAGCCACTCTGAGGCAAAGTAGAACCTGTGATAACAATGTCATTAGGGTGTGGTACCGTCACTGTACCAATGATCCAGTCGGTGATGAAATCAACTCCTTTTCCCGGGCCATCACCTACTTACTTTATGCAACTCAAATTATTCAAGATACCCCGCCGGCATGCTTTTCAGGATACGATGATCCTTGATTAATTTCACCACTCACTGGCAGTGATGAACTTAGAACCATCACAACAACCCCAAGTAGGCGCGCTTTGCTCCTAGATCAAAGCTACCGGATAGCAATGTCAACTTTCAACAAACTCTACCTTATCCATCTGACGCGGCGGTACATCCCAGAATAGCATAAAATAGATACGGTGATACCTCTATCGATTTTGTCTTTGCTATATGGCTATATTGTCTCTCCTCTATTGGTGGGGAGCACTAGGGCTACCGAGGTTACAGCAACACTTACATCATATATAATAAGGCCCCGTCACAGAACCTATGACAACTCTATTTTCGATGGTCTCGAAACTTCCGGGGTAGGCACTAGATATATTTGTTGTGGAAACACTTAACTCATCCTTCAGTAGAATGCCGACTAGCGAGATCAAACATTCTCTTGTTCATTAGTCTCCTGCGTTTGCCTGTTAACGTTTATGCAGATGCGGGGGTACTAGAATATAATCAATTACTTAACATAAAAATGCGACCTTCAAGGAACAAGCTCATAGCCTTCGCAACCATACATATGTCCGATACAGCGAGTTACTTAATGAATTAACCTCTGTTGGTCCCGCCGCTAGCCCGGACCCTCCCTTGCGGTCCAGTCCTGATTACCATCACCATGCAGCCTGACACCGTGCACGTACAGTGAGCATGAGACTTAGCTTTGCTTACTACACAATATACGCTCTAATTCTAGACTAGGGCTCAAGCCTCGGGCCCACATATGATCATTGAAATTCACCGTCTTAAATCCCGGAAGCAAACCTGCAGTCCAGAATTTCTTTACATATCGGTGCGCCGTGGATCCGGCTCCCTTACCACATCATCATTATGACCACCAAAAATGAAATTAACCACAATTCATATCAGGGAAGTCCACACTTCTATCTCAGCTTGAGACTAATAAGTATGTCTCTTTGCTGAAGTTTCTCGCAGCGGCTCCGGCGCCGGAGGAAGACTCATCATAGATATTCCCTATAAAAACTTCTTTCAGATTAGAACATCCAGCATCCTTCTGCCACCCAGCTACCAATCCCGTCCCCTGCTGCCGTTGCTACTGCTGTTGCAAGCAATCGAAAGACCTCTATGAACTCAATAGAGTGAGTGTATCTATCTCTGCATTCGGAGGAGCTAGTTCCATGATTCACGCACTAATGCAACGGCTATCTCATAGATCCCAGCCACTTCCTGACTTACTGTCGGATTATAAACAATGGCGCTACGTGTTTTATATGACGATCGCTGGTGGTTGTGCGTAATACTGTGGATTATTTTCGAAAGCCAGTTCTCCTAAAGCTAGTACAACCGCAGGCGTCCAATATTACGATTGCCTACTCACACTCTCGGACGACGTCCGACTACTTCGGTCGAAATCTCACAACTTGGGAACTATATTATACTTCGTCACGCGTTATGGGTCACTCGCAAACACCACTCTGGAACTCTTACTGAGTATTTCTCCTGACAATGGATCAGGATTTGGATTCACTACGCAGAGGTGAGTTCTCTCAGCAATAACTATGTGTGAAATGAGAAGACCAAGCCCGAATCACTTTTATTCAGTTGTTCCCGCATTCACACTGGATCCACTATTATTCAAATCTGTGTTTTTTTAGCCATTTCAGGTGATGCGGGAGAGAAATGTCACTATGCTCAATTGCTCATAAAAGACATACAGTTTTTGTCTCCATCCGCATCATGGCTCTCTGGTCGCGAAACTATTTCCTCGGTGTAACACTTTTCCTTGGAGGCCTTCTGAATCCTTCAACGATATACGAAGTAGCTCCTATTTCCTTTTAGAGTCACAAATTCTATATAACCTCCTCCGAACTATAGATCCTTGCCTGGGGCTTTACTGTCATGTCAGGTCAATGGCCATTCCCCCCCTGTTGGGGTTTAGCATCACCAGGGAGGCTATTACTTATCGCGTAAGGTCACCTACACTCAAAATCCAGGCGTATGTTGACCCGCTACTCGAAATTGTTACAAAGAGATCAGTATTGTGAGTCGCTTGATTGGAAGGGGAAAATGTTCGATTCAATGCTGACAAAGTTCCTCTTGAAACCTAGCACCTATTGTAATCTCTACCATCAACATCGCATACGAACTTCTCTGCCTTATTCTTACCCTTGTAAAGACACTACATGTTTACCGAAGCAACAGCCGAGTGGCGGGCGTTAAATTCCCCCTTGTAAAGACACTTCTAATCAACGGTCAGTTCGTAAGGCTGAACAGTGCTCCCGGATTACGCCTGCTCATCAATACCTTGTACAGGATCTTTCTACTTCGTGTAAGACTTCTATCCCCTGATTACCATGAAAATACCACTAGCCACGAGCTCAACAATTGTGACAGTGTAGGCATCGCCATAGCAGTATATACCATACTCACTGGAGTAAGCACTGATCTGCTGTACCCAAATGAAACTACCCACTCACGAAGTCTTTGCAGGTCCCCAGCTTTTCGGTCAGTGAAAGCATCCATTCAGGTTGTTGGTTGAAATGTAAACCGGCGACCATTTGCAGCTCGCACTTGCAGCACCTATCGACCCAAAGGTGTTATCCCGCACGTAAGCTTTTTGCACGGTGATAAGTATTGTGGTGTATACAAAACTCATAACAACTATCAGTATCCTTCCCATTCTTACAACACGCTTTATTGCGGATCTTCATAGAGCGTCTTATGGGGATAGACATATGTCTCAGACAATCTTATATTCGGAGCCTGGCCAAGACACATCCCTCCATTTCCGGAGATCTCTACAGGACCGCTTAATTGGCTCCCTCGGTGCCCATATTATTGGCCTCGCAGAAGAACGTCCGGATATAGCTGAGGATGGTGTATGAACTTCTCTTGAGTACCTGTATAGAGTGCATGTCTTTCTTGTACAACTTCACCCACAACTTGGAGAGTATAGAGGGTACACAAATGCGAACGGGCCGAGTCGAAATGCTCTGCGACCACTGAAATATGCACTGCGAGAGCCATAAGCAAAAGCTAGATTACAGTGTGCCAAAACCCCGCGACCACGATAGCAGCACTCGCCGCCAAGAAAGACCCTGCACGCCCAACAGCGCCGTTCAAGTCGCGGTCGCTCGTCTAGTAGCAAGTGACAGCCATAAAGCATGCGTAAGTAATGGTCCACGCACAAGGGAAGCACAGCAGCGGAACGTCGACCGCGGAACGCACCTGAACATCTCGGAGGACTGCACTTTCCGTCACTGTCGCAGCGATCGTCGTCGTGCTGCTCCCCTTGCGACCGAGCTCGCAGTCCGCCACTCCAGCCTTGATAGTGCAGTTGCTGAAAAACGTCTCGTCCGCGTCGAGCGCATCCTCCAGTATAGCGTCGTTGGGTCCCTCGACGAGCGTCGCTATAATATGCCCCGCGCAAAGTCAGCCACTTACATAGCAGCTCTGAAGCCAAACAAGCGCGGGGGCGACGCACCAGTAACCACAGCGGCGGACGCAGTCCCCGAGGCTGTGGGCCCAACGTTAGTGAACGCGCCGCTCGGTGTGCCCATTGCGATGCGCCATGTCGTGCGGCCCTGCGCGTCAACACCGATGTTGTCCGCGGTGAGTGGGAAGTCGGGGGAGACGTCGGGGACGAACAGGGAGACGACCGCAGCATCTGTGGGGCTATGCGTCAGCTTGCTTCGCGCGAGGTCTGAAGCGAAGAGTGAGGGAAGGGGCTGGTGCTCACTGGATAAAGCGCAGAGCGCGCTGAGGGAAACGAAGGGAGCAAGAATGGAAACACGCATGATCGTGGGAAAGACTCGTGCACAGCACGAAGAAGAAAGAAACGGAAATTGAAGAAAGGGAAGCGAAATAGTGAGCAAAGGGAGATGCTGAGCTGCAGACTCCCCGCATCATCCTACTTATACCCTCTAACGCGAAGGATGCATTCACGTAGACAACATACCAACTCATCACTTACAGCCACTTCGCGACTACAGCGGAAAGGACTTGCAACAGCACGTCGCAATCAGACACACATACTGCCGCGGGCCGTGTAAACAGTGAGACAGATCGCAGCGCGTACGGTGAGGCCATGCCGTTCCCCTACGGCGCCTTCGCAGGGCGGTTCAGAGGACATCAGTTGCACACGGCAATTCGGCGAATCACAGCCGCAAACTGTTCGTGGGTCAGCTTCGCGTGCACGTCCAAGTACTGGTCAATTCGGCCTCCCCTGGGGAAACATCCGAATTGCGTGATCGAGGGCGACACACCACCTTCTGGTCCTTGTAAATTGTAATTGACTGTTCGCAGCGCGGGAATACCGCCTGCGTGGTCGCCCGAACGACCACGCTCCGCCACTGCACAGCTTCTACCGCTGAGAGCTTGCGCATCGAGACGTGGCAGGCCTATATGTAAGGCAATATCACAGGAGAAGATATGCAAGACGGATACTAATACAGCATCAAGAGGTATAGAATACATACACAAATCATGAACCGTACTGCCCTGATGATCGGAGCAGCAGCGCACCGTCGAATTCCAAAATCGCATCCCTCCCATTGTCCGCAGGAGAGGGATGTTAACATGTACAGGTATCATGCCATAGCCGCAAGCGAATGTCGAGGTATGCCCGGGCCATCCCACGACGTCAGGATTGAGGTTCTTCGCGCGCACGCTCAGACCTTGTGCTCGAGCGAGCGCTCCGACGTCGTCTCGTGCCTGTCGTGTTCCAGCGCTGCACAAAACACACCATCAGCATGCACAGCCCACAAAACCAACAACCAAGCAAATGCCCGCGGCGACGCACCCCGCTCCTGGCGCGCGATGTCCGCCATCCGCTTCTCCGCGTCGACCGCGCCAAAGATGACGTCCATCTCCTCGAGGCTCCGGCCCTTGGTCTCGGGGATGAGCAGCGCGAACGTGCCCATGCCCGCGACGTT